>JAVGWX010000001.1:55986633-55994133 GCA_036924085.1 Ariolimax columbianus
GATGGATGGATGTAAGGATTGATGGATGGATGGATTGATGGATAGATAGATAGATAAATAGAAAGATAGATAGATAGATAGAAAGAAAGATAGATAGATAGATATATAGATATATAGATGGATAGATAGATAGATAGATAGATATATAGATAGATAGATAGATAGATAGATAGATAGATATATAGATAGATAGATAGATAGATAGATAGATAGATAGATAGATAGATAGATAGATAGATAGATATATAGATAGATAGATAGATAGATATCAAAAGAGTGAAATAGAAAAATATAGTCAGCGAAAGAGAGATATAGCGAGACAGAGAGTTATAGAGACCGTTATAGAGATAGAAAGAGATATTTTATAGCGATACAGTGAGAGCTTTCGGTGACATACATCTAGAAGCCTTGCGGGCGAATTGACATATAAACTATGGAACATCAAATATTCATCTCTCACGGCAGACGCATATCAGCAGATCACATGTAATAATGTGACACATAGGAGTATACATCGGACAGCTTGGGGACAGATACGAGTGAGGATACTGGGACGTTATATTACTGATGGTGTTTTAGTTGGCCATTGATCAGACTATGGAAGGAATCCACAAGGGAGAAGCACTGAGTAATCCATCATAAGCTGTTGACAAATACAGGCATTCTGGATTGCCTCATAAATAAACGAATTATAAATATAAACAGAAATATAAACAGTGGTGCTAACACATTTATAAAAAGAAATTGGAGCAGTAATACATGCAGAAATGTAAGGATAATTATTAATAGACGAGAGCGTGCAGTCTAGTCGGCAGTGAGCTGGCTTGCTAAGATTTCGATTACAGCGCTCGAAGATTCGAAATTACGGATGGACAGAAAACAATCCATGGTTCGTACATGGTACGACCGCTCCTCCAGTCAACCCAGCTGTAAATGGATACCTGACGAATGAGTTTGAGAAGAAACAACTGGCCACCTAACCTTCCATAGAATATGGCTTAGTGCATAAAGAGTTATTTTCATCCCTGACGGCAATTGGTGCTATGTGACTGACCTTTACTTTTACACAGAAATATGCCAAAACAAGAAGGGGTTATGTGTTAAATCACCAAATTGGTAACTGGTCTTTAAGAGAAAAGGCAAATGTAACCTTCCAAGCATGCATATGGCGACTAAAAAGATGTATTCGTGCGTCTAGCAACGTCATCATGTACAAACAGTGCAATTGAAACCACCAAGCACATATTCTTTACAGATTGCTTGTAAAGGAGCTAGCCATGGTGGTAGCCCTATGCTTCACTGCGAGAAATATGGCTGTTGTTGCTGCTATTGTTGCTGTTGTTGTTGTTGCTGTTGTTGTTGTTGCTGTTGTTGTTGTTGTTGTTGTTGCTGCTATTGTTGTTGTTGTTGCTGTTGTTGTTGTTGTTGTTGCTGTTGTTGTTGTTGTTGGTGTTGTTAATGCTGTTGTTATTGTTGCTGTTGTTGTTGCTGTTGTTGTTGTTGCTGTTGTTGTTGCTGTTGTTGTTATTGTTGCTGCTATTGTTGTTGTTATTGCTGTTGTTGTTGTTGCTGTTGTTCTTGTTGTTGTTGTTGGTGCTATTGTTGCTGTTGTTGTTGTTGCTGTTGTTATTGTTGTTGTTGTTGCTGTTGTTGTTGTTGCTATTGTTGCTGTTGTTGTTGTTCTTGTTGTTGCTGTTGTTGTTGTTGGTGCTATTGTTGCTGTTGTTGTTGTTGCTGTTGTTATTGTTATTGTTGTTGCTGTTGTTGTTGTTGCTATTGTTGCTGTTGTTGTTGTTGCTGTTGTTATTGTTGTTGTTGTCGCTGTTGTTGTTGTTGTTGCTGTTGTTATTGTTGTTGTTGCTGCTATTGTTGCTGTTGTTATTGTTGTTGTAGTTGCTGTTGTTGTTGTTATTATTGCTGATATTGTTGTTGTTGCTGCTATTGTTGCTGTTGTTGCTATTGTTGTTGTTCCTGTTTTGCTGTTGTTATAGTTGTTGTAGTTGCTGTTGTTGCTGTTATTGTTGCTGATATTGTTGTTGTTGCTGCTATTGTTGTTGTTGTTGCTATTGTTGCTGTTGCTGTTGTTGCTGTTGTTATTGTTGTTGTTGTTGCCCTTGTTGTTGTTATTGTTGCTGATATTGTTGTTGTTGCTGCTATTGTTGTTGTTGTTGCTATTGTTGCTGTTGCTGTTGTTGCTGTTGTTGTTGTTGCTCTTGTTGTTGTTATTGTTGCTGATATTGATGTTGTTGCTGCTATTGTTGCTGTTGTTGTTGTTGCTATTGTTGCTGTTGTTGTAGTTGCTGTTGTTGTTGCTGTTGTTGTTGCTGCTATTGTTGTTGTTGTTGCTGTTGTTGTTGTTGCTATTGTTGCTGTTGTTGTTGTAGTTGCTGTTGTTGCTGTTGTTGTTGCTGCTATTGTTGTTGCTGCTATTGTTGCTGCTATTGTTGCTGTTGTTGTTGTTGCTGTTGTTGTTGCTGTTGTTGTTGTTGCTGCTGTTGTTGTTGTTGCTGTTATTGTTGTTGCTGTTGTTGCTGTTATTGTTGTTGCTGTTGTTTAATGCCCACAATGAGTAAGTTTACTTTTGTGTGCTCCCTGAAAAGGACGTTATGTGGCGGAATGAAGTAGTTTTCCTCACAACCCGAGCATGCTGATGAAGAACGACCGCGGTCCTCCAGGCGGTTATGCCATGCTTGGCTTAATCTGTGTAGCGCTCACTCCTACGGGGATTACATCGATCCACATCTCGTCAGCCAGGCTGTCTTCAAAACAGCCTGTTCCTAGGGAACGCTACATGGTTAAGAGATTATAGTCTTGGTCAGTGTATTGTGTCTGATTCTGGCGTGACGTCATGATCAGTATGCTGTGCCAACTGGACTAGCGTCTAAGTTCTACAGCAATAACGTAGATCATCATATTTGTATGCATGCACCGGATTGCAGATCTTCACTGGGAACACAACAAGGCGAATTATCGTGTATGTATGCATACACTAGACTGTTGCGATTAGGGCGACACCATCAGACGGTTTTGTCTGGATGATGTAACTTGCGCTGTATTTGGATTACAGTGACGTAGTAGCTGCGTTGGTTATCAACCTTACTCTCTGGTCCTGAACTACCTTGGACTAGTGACAAAACATAAGTCAAGACGAACGTAGGTAATTCAGGATCTAGGCACTCTGGTCCCACCTCTTTTGAGACCAGGGGTCGCTTGAAACCTGCGAGGCTCGAAGCCACGTCGTTAACGTTAATCGCTTTGAGAGTCGATCACAGCGGCCCTGTATCACCAGACTGCAGTTCTTCACTGAGTGCACACTACGGAGAACCATTATGTATGTATTGCAACAGACTAGACCTTCACTGGGAGCAACTCGGCTAATCATCATTTACGCGAGTATGTGACAGACTATTTACCTTCACTGAGAGCACCACGGTGAATCATATTTGTATGTATGCACCAGAATGTAGACCTTCATCGACATTGTGAGGTTAAAGATGATCAGTGTACGTATTAATAAACAGATTTGTGGTCAAAAGAAAAAAAAAACATCCACATGCAATAACTAAATTAGGAGATTGCGGAAAGAAAATTTGAGATCGATAGGACACATCATCAGAAACAAGCCCGGCAATATAACCAAATATTCGCTAGATTTAAACTCACAAATAAAAAGAACAATGAATAGGCCAATGACCACAAGCTTATTTTAGTTTACAGTACAAGGTTGTTAGCGTGTTAGAGGTCCCTTGACTATTAGTGTATTAGAGGTCCCTTGACTATTAGTGTATTAGAGGTCCCTTGGCTGTTAGTGTATTAGAGGTCCTTTGACTGTTAGTGTATTAGAGGCCCATGGCTCTTAGTGTATTTGAGGCCCATGGCTGATAGTGTATTTGAGGCCTTGGCTGTTAGTGTATTAGAGGTCCCTTGGCTGTTAGTGTATTAGAGACCTTTAGCTGTTAGTGTATTAGAGGTCCCTTGACCATTAGTCCAAGGTTCAACCAACTTTAGAACCTATGTACAACAAGATTGTTAGAGTGTTAGAGATCCCTTGACCATTAGTCTAAGGTCCAACCAACTTTAGAACCTATGTACAACAAGATGGTTAGAGTGTTAGAGATCCCTTGACCATTAGTCCAAGGTTCAACCAACTTTAGAACCTATGTATAACAAGATTGTTAGAGTGTTAGAGACCTCTGGACTATTAACCCACATGTCAACCCTCTTCAGAACATATGAACAACAAGCTTGGCGATGGTGTTATAAGCCCACGATCTCGTTGCTCCATTATCAGATCCAGGGATCAACAATATATATTTATTTTATCCGAACAATGAGCGCCACGCAGTACTAACATACGGCGTTAATGTCATTCGATTATTATGGGAACGTTTTATTGCACTGAGCCAAGCGTATCCGATGAATGAGTTGCATTCTTTATTACTATGAGTAAAATAAGGAGAATGGATAAACCCTTGGGACATCTGGAAATGAGGTTTAATCCTCTATGTTTTTATCATGAGAACTCTTTGTTCGTTGTCCCTGATACTGCCAACGCAAGTACTTTGGAGATTAAAAAAATATTTATTTGATAATATATTGGATTTGTTGTAAATCACGCAAGCAATTGGTTGAAAGGAGTCTACTGTGTGTGGTGTTGGTCGGGCTTATAGCATCTGTCGCCTTACAAGAGCAATAAGTTTGTGAGAAGCATTGTGAGTAGCAGAGTGAAAGAGTGATCGGTGTGCGTGGCAAGGGTAGCGGATTCGATGCCCGTTACCAAAAATGCTCTATTCTCCTCAGTTGTAAATGGATAGCTGGTATACTGTAAGTGAAAAACAGGCAGCAAAGAAAGCAACTGGCTCCCCCACCACATCAATAGTAGAGTAAAGTGAAATCTCAAACATTTCATTCGCAACGGCAGTGTATGCTATGGGGCTCATATTGTAGAACGTGGCTCCCATCACAGTCTGTCTGAAAGAAACTCGTTCTCTTGCCAAAACTCCAGCCTCGCTAACAGTCATACCCATGCATTCCTGGATATTTTGGTGTCATCGTCTTCTTGGTCTACCCCTTCCTCTTTTGCCTGGCACCATACCTTTCATCACCGTTCTCTCAAGACCGTTGTGTCTCTTGATGTGACCAAAGTATTTGCATTTTCGAGCCAAAATGGAATTGATAAACCAGTTCTCCTCTATGCTCAACTCTTGCCGAATGTCTACATTTGTGTTTTTTTCTCTGTCCATGGAATTTTGAGGATCTTTCTGTAACATTTTGACTCGAAGGATTCGATTTTTTGTCTAGAAGTTTTGGTAATCGTCCATGATTCACAGCCATAAGCTGCCACAGGAAAAACACAGGATCTCAAACCTTTTACTTTTATCATTTTGTTGGTGCTCTGCCATTACTTCTTCAGGCGGTTCAGTCTCTGAATTGCCATAACTAGTCTTCTTCTGATTTCTTTCGAGCAGTCGCCATTTTTTGTCAATTCTATTGGGCTACCTTTTCAATAAACGTTTATTTAACTTGACATGACCATTTTTCGTTTTCGTGAACTTATATTTTTCCAATTTTAACCAACTTCTCTATAACCTAAAGAGCTGACATCTTGTACACTAGTGCGACCTGTTAATCTATCAAATTTTGACAGATCCTCAAATGACATATTATGGGTCGGCTATAATAATAAGGGGGTACCTTAAACAATGTGATTTTCAAATTCAAAACAGTCAGGCACAAAACGTGTTTTTAGTATAAATAGAACCTGGTAACGACAAAATCAGCTTTTTATATCTGTTGAGATTCTTTGTTCTGGTGGACGGCAGATAATACTCGAAATAATAAGCAAAGTCCCACACGAGACCGACCCCTGAAATTATTTCAGGGACCCTTTCTCAGCGAAAACAGAATATTCCCACAGTGCACTACTGAGATTTATCGGGCCTGAAAGAACAGCAAAGAATATTAATACTGCAACTTGTGAGGTATCTCGCAAAGGGCGACAGGAGGGTTGAGCATGGTTCTGGCTACGATATCCTGTAGACACGTTTGAGCCACGAAAATGTAAACATATGTAGACATGTACAAGTTTGCTAATTTCTCGTGTATTTGTTGAAGATATGCTCAGCATGAAGTTAAAATATATTAATTGGTTGATTTATTATTTATTTATTGGCTGTATCCTAAAAAGATTGATAGAACACTGAGACGCTAGTCACAACATAATCAGCATGACGTAGCATCAGGGTCAGGCACAATATACTGACCAAGACCACTATCTCTCTACCATGTATCGTTTCTTGAAAACAGGCTGTTTTCTTAGCAGTCGGGCTGACAGGATGTGGATCGACGTGATCCCCGTAGTAGAGAGCGTAACTCAGATAAAGTCATGCATATCACAACCGACTGGAGGACGGTGGTCCATCTTCATCAGCACGCTCGAGATGCGAGGAAAGATACTACAATCCGCCACTTAACAGTACACAATAAGCAGTGCATTTACTCATTGTGGACATTAAGCAACAAAATCAATAACAATAAGTTGGATGCACGATGAAACGAATATGAAGTATGCTCTATATCAAGCTCTTGATGAAGCTCTATTTCAAGCTCTGTATCATCTTCTATATAAAACTCGATCACTTCAATATTAACCTCTTTATTACCTTTATATCAAGCTTTATATCAATCTCTCACATCTATATCAAGCTCTTTATCAAGCTTTATATCAAGCTAGTTATTACCTCTATATTAGGCTCTTTATCCACTCTATATCAAACTCTATATCATGCTCTATATCAAGCTCTATATCAAGCTCTATATCAACCTCTATATCAAGCCCCTTATCAAATCTATATCAAGCTCTTTATTAACCCTATATCTACCTCTTTTTCAAGCTCATCAAATTTTTATCAAGCTCTTTCTTACTCCTACATCTAGCTCGTTATCACTTCTATATATAACTCTTTATCACCTCTATATAAAGCTAATTATCAAATCTATATCAAGCTCTTTATCACCCTATATATCACTATATGAAGTTATCATCTCTATATCAAGCTCTATCACCCCTATAAATATATATGAAGCTTGTTATCATCTCTATATCAAGCTATTTATCACCTCTAAAACTAAATATGAAGCTTGTTATCATCTCTATATCAAGCTCTATCACCCCTATAAATATATATGAAGCTTGTTATCATCTCTATATCAAGCTATTTATCACCTCTAAAACTAAATATGAAGCTTGTTATCATCTCTATATCAAGCTCTATCACCCCTATAACTATATATGAAGCTCGTTACCATCTCCATATCAAGCTATTTATCACCTCTAAAACTAAATATGAAGCTTGTTATCATCTCTATATCAAGCTCTATCACCTCTAAAACTAAATATGAAGCTTGTTATCATCTCTATATCAAGCTATATCACCCCTATTTCAAGCTCGTTATCACCTATATATCGTTAACACCTCTATATCTAGCCCTATATCAAGC
>JAVGWX010000001.1:55999133-56051633 GCA_036924085.1 Ariolimax columbianus
ATAAGGCTTCGGCTTTGAGGTACGTGAGAACTGATTGTTGTATAGCAATACTTGACTGATCTCTTTGATTGAGTAATCCAGTCGTGGTTCGTACAAGAGTATAAGAATTTGGATTAGTCTTATTCTTGGAGTGGTGAAGAAAATGAAAGACAAAGAGGCAGTAAGAGACTGAAGCTTAGTTTAGTTGACGTTTCTTAGAAAATCTAACCTTTTTTGTGGCCGAACTAAGCTTCTACGAGAACTCGTTTGTTAATTTCAAAGGTTTCTTTTATTTCAGCGAATGTGTTCTTCTTTCAACGACAAAGTTCTTTTGGTTATATTGGGAGGAATAATGTTATTAAGTGGCGGTCGTGGTTAAGGGATGCATATGTATATGCTATTAGCGACAACTATCGCAAAAATACATATTCTTATACCTAAGTATTTATTAATTTTTGTAAAAATTCTTCGAAAACATATATCTAAAAAGCTAAAAATATATAGAAGTAATAGACAAACAATGGTCCATTCTTGCCCTTATGTGTACTGCTATTACTAACAAATTGTGTATTCTTTTATACAGAATTGTTTATTGTCGTCTTACTAAATTTAAATAAACGGAAATAAGACGAACCGATAAACAGAAGGAAGGCGAATAACTTTATGTGTTTATTAAACTGGAGATACTTGACCAATACAATGAGTGAAACAGTGTTAGCACTGTACGAAGGATGGCCGAAGAACAGGTAAAGTGGTTGCGGAATTGAGATTGCTTCTGGCCTTAAAGAGGCCAACAGATGTAATGGACACTGCGTATTTTTCCAATCTGAGAAGACATTGCCGTAGACTGAAAACACTTAGGATGAACAAGGAGATAAATATGGCCAAGGATTACAATAAGTGTATGATGCAGGGAACTTAAATATATACCAACAGCAAGCTACAAGAACGATCACTATATACACTCTTCTCTTACTCCGGAAAGAGGATTGCGTGTCAATGGATCTTAAGGAGTGAAGTAATGTCGGTGATGTGTACCATTACATTGAAGAAAAACGTGTTTGAATATGTGTGTGTGTGTGGGGGATTGCAAATTATCATTTTTAACGGACATAAAAACAGTAGTACTTGTTTAGTAGTAGTAATAGAAATATTAGTATTAGTAGCAGTAGTAGTAGTAGTAGTAACAGTAGTAGTAATAGTAATTGAAGAAGTAGTAGTAGTATCAGCAGCAGAAGTAGAAGTGTTAGTTGCAGTAGTTCTAAGTACCAACAGCAGCAGTAGTAATAATAATAATTGTTGTTGTCTAATGTTCACAATGAGTAAGTTTACTCTTTTGTGCGCCCTGAAAAAGGACGTTAAGTGGCAGGATGTAGTAGCTTTTTCACATCCCGAGTATGCTGATGAAGGTGGACCGCGGTCATACAGGTGGTTTTTCTACGCTTGGCTTTATCTGCGTGACGCTCACTACTAAGGGGATCACATCGATCCACATCTCGTTAACCACGCTGCCTTGAAAACAGCATGTTGCCAGAGAACGCTACTTGTAAGAGAAATTATAGTCTTGATCAGTATGGTTTGCTGACCCTGACGCGACGTCCTGGCCAGTATGTTGTGCCTGACTGGACTAGCGTCTCAATTTCCCTAGTAGAAGTAGAAGTAGAAGTAGTAGTAGTAGTAGTAGTAGCAGTAGTAGTAGTAGTAGTAGTAGCAGTAGTAGTAGTCCAAAACTGAGAACAAAATTATAAAATACAATGAATGAATTACACGATTTTGAAATAGGAAACAGAAGATTTTAAATATTTTAACTTCCAATGTTACTTCCAGGCTTACACTTTTTCTACGTAAGTTGAAAGTCACGGATGTGTCTGCACGTTTTAAATCTGTAACTGGGAGAAAAAAATAACATTAGGCTAGGATTACACACATCTATAACATCCCAACTCATTTCTTTGTAGGGCACCTGAGCATGATATGAGACATCAGTCTAGCCACAAGGCGGGGATCAAAACTGCTATCCAGTAGTGGTAAACTTGTTGAGGAGTCTCGCATTGCACTACAGCTTAGAGGACCCTGGTCCACCTTCTTAAGTGCGCTTCAAAGTGTTAAAAGAAACACTGTAACTCGCCACAAAAGAAACTTTGTCATGAGATAAATCCAGTTACTATGGGTAGCTTCCAACAACAACATATGTAATTAACCTCACCATTTCCCAGGCTTGGCGTCGGTAAATAGCTGGCATCAACTGCGCTAGTTGTACTCCATGAATCAAAAATGTGTTTCAAAGAAATAATTGTGAAAATTTATGCTGCGAATTGGCAGAACAGAACAAAATAATTGCAACTGTAAAACCAAGACAAGTGTGAGGGAAAGGGGGTGGGAGGGGGGGGGGGGTGGCGCCACGAAGGCAAGGAGGCTAACGATAATTATGAAAAAAACATATAACCTTTACTTAATGAGAAAGTTCACAATACATCTAGACAATAGGACATAACGGATAATTTCTCCAGAGAACTGGTTTGAGTGACAAATTCAGTCTATCCATTAGAACAAACGAGTGAAAAACAAACAAAAAACAGTTAAAAGACAATTTCGTAAATGTGTAATGTCACGTCAAGTAGATGTTGCTTTAATGTAGTTATCAAGAATGGACACACATAAACTTCAACAAAAAGAAAGGCACAGAAGCTGCCAAAAAAAAATAGTTTCGCTTTTGTTGGGTACTGAGTTAACTTAACGTCTTTACACTGGTTTAAAAGATTCTACAGAGTGTGTTTACAACCAGTTTCTTGGAGGGTAGTTTTTATTGATGTGTGAGTCCATTTTAATAGACTAAAACACTAGAGTTATGTAGACTTGCAGCCAGTTAGGCGCCATCTATAGCTGCTCTTAACAAACCAGGGGAGGAAAGATGCAAATAACTTGGGTAAATATTTCATTTGAATTATATCCGGGCTGCTGCCGTTAAGCCTACACCTTTCGATTTTCAACTGCCATGGGATTTTTAACGCGCTCGACACCGAACACATGAGATCGATCTCCTACCCAGAGATCAGGAGAATTAACCTTCCCAGTGCAATGCTTAATTTCTTAGCCAAACTACACTAGTGAGGACTGTTTCAAGGGCCGGCTCGTGAAGGCGGAATTAGGTCTTGGTCAGCTCTGGTTCGCTGATCATGATGCAAGCAGCCCGCTATGAGTCACTGGCTGCTGTCAGCGCTTTTTCTGTGCTGCATCTTCGCCCTCACATCTTCGCTTCTTACATCCCTATGTGAACTTGAAAAGGTGCATTCAGTTTAAGCTGGTTTGATGTAAATTCAAGGGAAGTGTTGGACGTATGCTCCATCCGCTTCATCGACGGCTTCAATAATAATAATAATATTAAATAAAATAATAATAAAAATATTATAATAATACAATTTTATAATACCGGGTACTTGATGCGGAGTACCCTGCGGCTCGAGACGACAGAGTGAGGATTAAAAGTAGCGCAGTTAATCCTTACTAAAAATAGCGCTAGCAAAATCAATTATGCCATCATCGTAGAGATGGACGGCAGATTTGCTTTTTGTATTATATATATATATATATATATATATATATATATATATATATATATATATATATATATATATTTATATATTTATATATATATGCGTGGAAGGCAATCATTCTAGAGGTAGACGTTTTAAGTGGTGGATAACATCAGGAGATGGACTGGAAAAAGTATGTCAGATTGGATCATAACGGAAAGAGAAAAAGCACACTGGAGATCCCTTACCTTCAATGCGGAGATGGCAGTTGAACTGAACTAACTAATATAATTGAATATTAATGGTAATAATAACAATAATAATAAGACTGTCATTGCATTGTGTTTTGTCAAGAATCAACGTTACTGAAATCCGAGCAAACATATACATGCAAAGTCTCGCTAAGCAAATATCAGAGTAAAGATACAGTTGGTTTCAGTAGCATACTGGTTATACAAACTATAAAATGCACTGTCCTCTCAGACAGTCCTCCCTGTTCGACTAACGAATGATTTTACATTTCAGTTGTCTCTTGCAGTGTAAATTTAGTAAATAGTACATTTGCCGAACTATCTTCTCGATGGGGAGCAGCCTGGCGAATCTGTTAGTGGCATGTTTCACAACCCATAGATGCTTGTCTTCGGGTTCATGAAACAGCAAAGTCGAATCTTTATCAGATGTAACCATTAACAAATTCTTTCTGAGGACGGGTGCATTGGGCAGTTAGGGCGCAAAACACAGTACACCGCACCCAACTTTAAGAGACAAAGCGAACGCGAAAAATGAATAACAGAATTGTAAATGTACATAAGACGAGGCATGATAATTCACAATTTCGGAATGTGTTTGCAGAATCTGTACAAAGTCTCCGAAAAAAGAATTAAATTCCAACTGCGTTTGCTTCCAATAATAATAAGTTGAATCTGTATTTGACCTGAATTTAAATTATTATTATTTTGTTGCTGCAGTTTTAACTCGGCGAAGCAATACAGCTTGTCCGGTGTTCTCTCTATCCCTGCTGTTTAGTGTTCCCCCACATGCTGTCCTGCACACATGCACATTTATTACACGTAATGGAGATAAATCTGTCTGGCTTTGACCTGTGGAGTTATCCATCTACTATCATTTCGTTTCCTGACATTTCGTCGTGAACATAAGCCGGTAATGTCGCTGTGTCCCCATAGTGAAGAGATTTCATTCACGAGTTCTAGAATAGAATTGAAAGCCGAACTTCGGCGTTGCCATTCATCACTTTAACGTAATATACATTCTCACCAACTTGGTACCCGAGTTAAGAAGGATAGAGCCACTGTAACTTCCTTACAATAATGCTATAAACTGTGACGAAAGAGTGTTGTGCAAGAGGCTAGCAATTACACACACACACACACATATATATATAACGCTTAGGCGACCAGGGTCCGTCGCGTGGAATGACCATGTACAAGACAACGTCTGATGGCCGTCTCACAGGCGGCTTGCAATTCTGTTGGGGAGGTTGCGATCTGTTTTTGCCAGGTTTTTCGAGGGCGATCTGAGGACGTCTCCAGTATGAACAAGACCTCTTCCCGTCCCTCACCCCCACCGCCTGCCGGAGCATCTCGTGGGCTGGGACTTCCCGACAGAGGCAGACAATGTGACCGAAGTGGGAGAAGCGACATCGATCAACCGTTGAGACAATGGCTGCAAGTTCAGAAGGTCGAATGACTTTAATGTTGGAAATCAGGTCGTGCTAGTGGATTCCGAGGATGAGCCTCTGGTTGCGCAGCTGGAAGACCTCGATGTGCTCCTGGTCCAGCTGTAGTAGTGCCCAGGTCTCGGAACCGTTTAGGAGAATGGGGACGATGCAAAAGGTGTATATCCGAAGCCTGAATTAAAGGGAGGACCTTTGCTGGAACTAGGCTCTGCGGAGTGATTGCATGGATGAAGTCGCCAGGCCCATCCTACGGGAGATTTCATGACTGTTGCGTGCGTTAGAGAACTGACTGCCTCCAGGTAGACGAAGTTCTCGATGGCTGCAATAGGGTTGTCGATTGCTGGATTTTCGTCTTCCTCCAGGAGATGTGCAAGGCTAGATGGGTAGCCGATCGATCGAATTGTCTAGGGGGTCTACCAGGGCCTGACAATAAATACAAAAACAGATATTCACCAAGTCATCCTATCACGCGCCATTATTTACAGCTGCACCCCCTTCATCACCCCAACCCCCACCCCTGTTTCCAGATTTGTCTCGACTTCCTTTCTCCAGGGGTGTTTAAGTCGGCGCCTGCCTCTCTTGCCTTGAGGACTCCAGAGTACTGACTGTCTTGTAATACTATCAAGTGATGTCGTTATGTGCCTTCCCTCCATCGCCAACGCCTTCTATATGTAGCTAGTCCCACTAACATTTGGCCGGTTCTTTCCCACAGTTCTATATTACTGGCGTTATCACACCATTTGATTCCTTCCATTTTGGCGCAAGCATCCATTGAGGAAAACTTGGTCCTTTTTAGTTGTCCTTTTTTTTTTTTAAATCACGTTACAGAGCCATACAATGGTTGTATGGATTTGCCTTTGTAGTTGAAAATCTGTAAATTTATAGAGGACTTTAGTTTTTCAATTTCAACAAAGCCATTGTCAAAGCCATTGTCGCCTTTTGTATTCCTTATTTGATACCTCTATGAGTACCTCAGGTCTTGTCTATATCGCTGCCAAAATATATGAACATTTATACTTCTCATAGTACCGTGTCTTCCAGTACACTCTGAATGTCGTTATGTGAATTTATTCTGCAAATTTTTTTTTTTTTGGTGGTAATTTATCTTTATACAGTCCTATAATCTCACAGAAATGGTTTAGTCTTTTACGTGTTCCAATTTAAACAGCTTGTAAATAGACACCTTACTTGGAATACATAAAATCATGGTATTAAAACAGGCAGGTTATGCCTGCTTCCAGGTAGCCGAAGGCTATCCGATTATGCTATTTATTTTGCAATGTTTACTTCCTGTGGATTATTGGGCTTGGGAGAAGGTTAACGTATTGCGTAGGAATTTCATTTCTTTTAAAAACATTTCCAGACAATGGATAACAGTCTGCTCTTACCGATGTTCAATTGTCAAGGGTTGTTATAAGTACATTTTGAGACAAGCGCATTTACATCTGAGCTTTAGGAAAAACTCAAACGGGCATCTTCTTTACTGTTATGAAAGAACAAGCGGTGAGCAATGGCAATGTTCATCCCGTCACATACATTTAAAAAATGTTTAAACTCTTTTTCTCCAAATGCCCATCGAAAGTATACAATAAATAAACCATAGATGTCATCTACCGACTGCTGCCTTGTTAGAAACCTGTTATATACGGGAAAGGATTCGTAAGTAAGCCCTGAGGATAAATCTGCACGCTGTGCTTTCTCCAGGGGTCTTGATAATGACTCGCCACTGGACAAAGGTAGCTCAGGACGAGAGAGTGAGTTTGACAAAAACCGCAGTTTTTTTTCTCACTTTAATCAAAATCACCGCAAGTCACCCATTTTAGCGGACACAGACAAGAGAAAAGACTGTCCAAGACTGAACAAAGAGAGTGGTCTTCATTATACGTAAAGGACGAACATCATGGGCCATCAGAAATATGAACTTAAATGCGTATGGCGCTGAATACACAACTAAATACTTCTGAATCCTTATCAGGACCCCACACTTTTATTTCATATGTGTGATGAAACACAATGAGTTATTAGCATTAGATGAAAAAATAAAATTAAAATTAATCGAGTTATTGTATACTTTTTAGTGAATTTCGAAATCAACGAGTTTTTATTTTTTTAAATATATAATGCACTTTATCCTTTTTTGCCTTTCGGAAATGTGAAGTCGTTCTTACTTTGAATTACAAATTTGTAATTGATTATTATATGACTCACTTACAAGGCTACACGCGTCTGTAATATTACCATCATCATCATCAGCATCATCATCAGTCCCATAACCTAGAAGGTCGTTGAGGCACCGTTATTGCAGTTTGTCGTACCAACGCATGTCATACAATAACGGTGGGTCTTAGACCGCTACACACTTGACGTAGTCCACCTCACTCCAGGTGGCAGTTCATTAAAGTTGTGTTTAAATGTATACAACAAAGCTGACACTGTTTGCAGCAAGGGCGAAGAGCGCCAATCTCGTGGAGTTCAGCCGTGTGAAATATGACACATGTTTAAACGTAGTGCTATTCATATAGCCGATGACCATTCCAGGATAATCGGACGGAAGAAAACACACAAAACGACAAAATTAACCAGTCCAAATGGAAAACAACAACACGTTTTCGTGAATACAAGTGTAAGTCGTCGATAAGTGTCAGTTCCCGGAAAATCGATGGTCTGGCGACATCTATAATGAACTAAATCAGCAGAGCAATGTAGACCCGCAGCCAGTTATGGCGCCATCTTTGCTGCTTTATCAATATATAATTATAGAACAAACAAATATTATCCTATACAAACATACACACACATATACGCACAACCACATTCATACACACACACATTTGCACGAATATATATGTTTGTATATATATATATATATATATATACACGCACACACCCACATCCACATACACACACACACACACACACATCATTCATCCGCTAGTTCATGAAACAACACAATTTAAGCAAATTGCAACAAATGTCCTCAAATTGTCAAAAAATTGACACTTCTTCTTCTTCTTCTTTCTTCTTCTTCTTCGTCAGACAGTAACCATTATTTTTTCGAAAAAAGCGGCGGTCATCCTGAGGATGTCGCCACTGCCATAGAGCTTGTCTTGCAGTTCCACTGGTGATGGCCACATCTGCTCTCTCTGATCCTCGTATGTCGGGCAGTTCTGCAGCAGATGTTCAGCGGTCATTTTACCAGTACCGCATTCGTCGGTACACCCTATCTTCAATTTGTTGAATAGGTGGTACCTCAGTCTATTGTGGCCAGTGCGAAGTCTGAAGACAAAGACTTGCTCTCTTCGGTTCAACTGGTAATAGGCATCGATTTTGGTGTAACCAGTATGTTCGGTTTCCCATTTGGTCATGTATCTGGCTTTGATAAGCCGGTTTGACTCTTCGTACGTCATACTGGTATCTGTTTGTGCTAGTCTTGTACCTTCTTTTGCCAGTCTGTCTGCCTCCTCGTTGCCTTGGATGTTGCAGTGTGATGGGACCCACTGTACCACTACCCTTTTTGGTGCGGACTGCTGGCACAGTTTGCAGAGTGCTGCTCTTAAGTCATTGAGCTCAGTGTTTTTCTGGCTTTTTAGCGCTGTGACTACGGCGAGAGCATCTGTCAGCAGGACTATATGGCTCTCATTTTCACTGTGTGTCACCATTTCTTCCACTGCCGCCCTCAGTGCCTCTGCCTCCGCTCTGAAATTGCTTGTGTACTTACCAGTAGCGAATGACAGTGTTATTTTTCTGCCATTTGGTAGGTTCAGGAATGCTCCTGCCCCTCCGTTCTGTGTTGTGTTTGTTACAGAACCGTCGGTGTATGCATGGGTCCAATCCATGCTTGGGTAGCTTTTCGTTATGAAGCTTAGGGTAGTGTCTCTCCTTTCTTTTTCAGTCTGGCAGTTTTTGTTTGCAATACCTGGTATATTTTCTACCACCTCTGGAAATATATCCTGCCTCCAGGTAGGTTTTCGTACAGTAGGGATGGGTTTTGGTGTTGTTAGTGCGTTTATGGGATCTTCGTGCATCTTTGCTTTGGCTATTTCTGCAAAGTTTCTCCGCTTTAGTTTCCCATTTCCCAAATTGTTTAGTCTCTGGTACATTGGATGGTCCGTCAGTCTTCGGAGTTTCTCTGACTGCAGCTGGGCTCTGCAGTCTCCTCTATCAGTCATGGATTGCAGTTTTGTAATCTTTTCAAGTTCTACAATTGGCGTTGACTTCATGCCACCTGTTATAATTCTCATGGCTTGGTTTTGAAGTTTGTTAACTTTATCGAAGTTCGCCTTCGCTGCTGTTGTCCATGCCGCAATGCCATACTCGAGAACTGGTCTCACTCTTCCAGTGTACAGTTTCTTTAGTATGCCTTCGTCTGCTCCCCAGCTTGTGCCAGCAAGTTTCCTCATGATTGCCATTCTTTCTCTGGCTTTCATTCGGTTTCTCTCAATCTGACTTTTCCATGTCATGCGCCGATCAAATGTGACTCCCAGATAGGTTGGGTTGTCGTTTGGCTGCAGGATTTTGCCATTTAGACTTAATTTGGTACTTTGGGGTTTTAATGAGAGCGAGAATATTGTGCACGTGGTTTTCTCCTCGTTTATTTTGACCAGCCATGAGTTCGCCCACTCTTCCAGCGATGTTAGGGACGTCTGCATCCGATTTCTTGCTATGGTGAGATTCTTTTCAGAGGTCCACATAGCCAGATCGTCTGCAAACATTGAGCTATGGACTCTTCTTGGTATATTCTCTGTAATATCGTTTATATATACCAGGAAGAGTGTGGGTGACAATACTCCCACTTGGGGTACTCCCTGCTCGAGTGTCACATTTTTGCTCATCTGCCCTTGTACTTGGACTCTGGCCGTTCTTTGTTTGAGGTAGTGGTTGATCCACTTGTACATCTTCCCACAGACATCACTTCTTCTTAGCTTGACTCTAAGTCCGCCCTTCCAGACTTTGTCAAATGCCTTTTCCAGATCCACCCAAACAGCTACTGTGTGTTTCTGTGCCTGGTAGGCATCTTCTATCTCCTGGGCTATGAGGATGACCTGGTCCTCAGTGGATCTGTGCTGTCTAAAGCCGGCTTGCTGTGGAATTAGTATTCGTTTTTCTTCCAGATGCCACATCAGTCTGGTGTTTATCATCCGTTCCATCAGCTTGCCGACACAGCTCAGTAGGCTGATGGGCCTGTATCCATTTGGATCTGTTTTATCCTTTCCTGTTTTTGGTACTGGTACCAGTATTGCGTCTTTCCATGCCTGGGGTACAATACCCCTTTTCCAGCTTTGGTTCAGGACTGATAGTAGTTTCCTCTTCGCTGTTTGGCCCAGCCCCATCAGCATTTCGTTTGTTATCCCGTCTTTTCCGGGAGATTTCCTTTTCTTTAGTGTTCTCATAGCCTCTTCCATTTCGCGCATTGTTAGTTTGGCCATCATGTGCTCTTCGGGAGCCGTATTTATGTTTTCGTGTCCCTTTAGCTCTTCGCTAATGTATGTATGCTTATCTGCAGGGACCTCGATGTGGTTTGCTCTGGCATAGTGATCGACAAAGGCGTTTGCGGCTTTCTTACCTGTGATCAAGTTCTCGCCCTGCTTTATAGTAATTTGTTTATTTGACGGGGTTTCGTCGTTCATGGCTCTGACTAGCTTCCATAGCTTGTTCCCGTCTTTGTCCAGGTTTAGACTTTCCGTTTTATTTTTCCAGCTTTCTCTTGCTGTTTGCTTGAGAGTGTGTTTGTACTTCGCCGCGGCGGCTTTGAGGGCGATGTTTGCCTCCATGGGATTTTTCTCGCTCTGCCATGTTCCTAGCATTTGATACTGCATCTTCCACTTTCTGCAACTCATCATTCCAGTAGGGCTTATAGTTTTTCCTAGCTCCTCTTGGGATGGTTTCAGTGGCGGCTTGCATTATTGCCTTGCTTAGGCTCTCTACCATGGGCTTCATTTTGGTGTTTCGTGTGTTGATGGTTTCACACAGCCCATCTGTCAGGATTGCAAATCAGTCCCAGTCGGCTCGTTTGTAATTCCAACGTGGGAGCGGTTTTGTTTCCTGTTGGCCTACTTCCATGTCAATGGTTAGCCTGATCGGCCTGTGGTCGCTACCTGCCAGTTGGTTTAGCACCTGGCGGTCTATTTTATAGTGTATGTCCTCAGTGGAGAAGGCCAAATCTGGAGTCGAGGTGGTATGCCATGTTCTTGAATAGAAGCTAGGGCTATCCTCCGGCCTATTGATTAGGGAGAGATTTGCATCTATCTCCCAATCTTCCACTTCGTCACCTCTGCTGTCTGTGTCAGAGTATCCCCATCTCTCCGAGTGGTTGTTGAAATCTCCAACTACTATGCAGTTGGAGTCTCTGACCTCCATACTCGAGAGCGATAGGTCTCTGTTTGGTGATCCGTACAGATTGAAAATGCGGAGCTTCGTCTCTTGAGCCATTATGTCAACTCCTACAATTTCTGCTTGTCCGGTGTGATTGACAGGTACCGCGCTACTCGGTATGCAGTTTCTGGTCAGTATCAGGACCCCTCCTTTGTGGCCTTCTCTATCTAGACGGAAGGTCTGGTATCCTCTGATTGAGAATTTATGGTTATTGTTGAGGTGCGTTTCCTGGATACATGCCACGTCAATCTTACCTTCATGCAGGTGGTGTGTTAGGGAAAGTTTTTTGTTAATGACTCCCTCCGCATTCCACTGTAGTATTTTGAGGGTCTTGAGGTTTTGGCCAATAGACGTTGCCCCATAGCCATGTGCCTTGACTCCACGACACATGGGTGGGTGACCACCAGTAGTCAAGGGTGGGCCCCTTCGAGGCGTGGGGCCCGGCGCTATCGCTGCCTGGCGGGACTCCTCAGGATGAGCGCCATACGTTTTTCTAATAGGTTGTACTGCCATCATACTGTGATTTACGTTGCACTGTTTTGTTAGGCTTGCGGCCCCGTGCATCCGATTTCAACAGGCGTTTCTGTAGGGATGCCCTCCTTAGCCTTTGGCTGTCCCCAGCCTATCTGCAAGGCAGCAGTTGTTTACGATCAGAGTTTTCTCTCTTATGGAAGTTGTCTTACCAGACTATCGAGTCTTCACTACTCGTGTCTATAGGGTGCAATGATGATATGTGATATATGAGATGGACTGGTTTACCCGGAAGAGAGGCAGTCCAGTGTCTGTATCCCAGGATCGTCAGGTCCTGCCAGGAACGTAGCATTTGCATGTTAGTGGGGTATCTCTTTTTCCCTTTATTTTCTTGGCTTCTATGCAGGGATGGTACGCCTAGCATTCCCCGCCACCTGGGGTGTTGACACAGTGGGGCAGGTGTGCAATGTCCGCTGGTCTGCATCTCTTCTGCGTCCAGCATGATAGTTATGGCTGATGACGTACAGAGGTAGATATCGTAGCCGGAGTGCATTCAGCCAGAGGACAAGCCTGGTAATGTCACAGAGATGTTGATCGCCTGGTGTGCGGACAACTCTCATGGTCAGTGGTTGAGTCTTGACAGTTCACAGTGAGGTGGCTGCTCTACTGTTTTCGACACCCCGACCAGGTTCTAAGTCTTTGTTTGGTGTTTTTCGCACCCCATCGCCGTATAGGGTGAGTATCAAGCAGTTGTCCGCCCGCTTTGATTTGCGGGCGGCAAGGACCTCTTACTGTGGTCTACCTGATAGGGCTGGGGCGCAAGCCCCAGGTCCCGAGCATGTAGGAGCCTCCCATTGCAGTGGTGCTGAGATTTTGGGCGGGATTGCGGCTTACAAGGGTTCGGCCGTAATCCCCCACATGGTAGCCTCGCGCCCTTGGCTTATCAGCCTGGTACGTGAACCAAAGTGTCTGCGGCTCCTCTCGATTTGAGCTGGTTTTCCGTAGCAACGCTCTGTCATTTGTAGGGTAAAACTGACCTGTCTTCAGATGATCTATTTCCAGCACCCGTTCACTATTTGGTCAGACGAATTTATTGAGGGCTTTTGTTTGTCAATGACCAGGTATTTGAAATCTGCGGTTTCTGCGGAGTTAAACACGATTTCCGTAGCGTTCTTTCATTTGAGTGTTTGAGAGCTGACTTGTCATCCGTGAGTCTAATACCAGCGTACGTTCATTATTAGACCCAAACGGCAGTGCTCTCGATTTGTCAGTTGTTCTACAGTATTGGCGTGTTCAGTCAAATTAGGCCGCAGGTTCCACACCTGGTGGTGCCCTTCCGTCAATTCCCTTAGCGAGACAATCAAGTTTCTTAGAGGGTAGCCCAAAAATTTTCGAGGGTCTAATTCCAGCACATGTTCTCTATTAGACCCCACGAAGGTGTACGTTTTGATAGTCATTCTGCAGTATTGGCGTGGTAAGTTAACTTAGGTCTCAGGCTCCACAACTGATAGTGCTCTTCCGTCAATTCCTTTATCAAACACTGGATGCAGACAAAACCGAGCCACAGGGGGCATAACCCCGGATTTCTGGGGGTCTAAGTCCAGCACCAGTTCCATATTAGACCCCAGAAGAGTGGTCTCGGCATAACAATCATTTCAGTGTTGGCCGTGTTGAGTCAAATTAAGCCGCAGGCTCCACTCCTGGTGGTGCCCTTCCGTCAATTCCTTTAAGTTTCAGCTTTGCAACCATACTTCCCCCGGAACCCAAACACTTTGGTTTCCCGGAAGCTGCCCGCAGAGTCATCGAAGCAACTCCTGCGGATCGCTAGTCGGCATCGTTTATGGTCAGAGCTACGACGGTATCTGATCGTCTTCGCGCCTCTGACTTTCGTTCTTGATTAATGAAAACATTCTTGACAAATGCTTTCGCAGTAGCTCGTCTTGCGGCGATCCAAGAATTTCACCTCTAACGCCGCAATACGAATGCCCCCGTTTGTCCCTGTTAATCATTACCTCCAGTTCCGAAAACCAACAAAATAGAACCGAGGTCCTATTCCATTATTCCATGCACCATTATTCAGGCAGCCGAGGCCTGCTTTGAACACTCTAATTTTTTCAAAGTAAACGCGCCGGCCACCCAGGACGCTCAGCGAAGAGCACCCGTGGGAGAGAGCCGGCAGACGGTAGGGCAGGAGACAACGGGCAGTGAACCGGCGCGAGCCGGACCGCCCGCCTGCGCCTGAGATCCAACTACGAGCTTTTTAACTGCAACAACTTTAATATACGCTATTGGAGCTGGAATTACCGCGGCTGCTGGCACTAGACTTGCCCTCCAATAGATCCTCGTTAAAGGGTTTAAAGTGTACTCATTCCAATTACGGGGCCTCGAAAGAGTCCCGTATTGTTATTTTTCGTCACTACCTCCCCGTGCCGGGAGTGGGTAAGTTGCGCGCCTGCTGCCTTCCTTGGATGTGGTAGCCGTTTCTCATGCTCCCTCTCCGGAATCGATCCCTGATTCCCCGTTACCCGTTACAAACATGGTAGGCATGTCACGTACCATCGACATTTGATAGGGCAGACATTTGAAAGATGCGTCGCCGGCACATGAGGCCATGCGATCAGCACAAAGTTATCCAGAGTCACCAGTGGGGACGCCGAAACCCCGCGAGGGGAAATGACGATTAGTTTTGAACTAATAAAAGCGCTCTTTCCGCGAGGGTCGGAGCTTGGTAAGCATGTATTAGCTCTAGAATTGCCACAGTTATCCAAGTAGGATCGTGACATCTAAGGAACCTCGACTGATTTAATGAGCCATTCGCGGTTTCACGGTGAGACAGTGTGAACTTAGACATGCATGGCTTAATCTTTGAGACAAGCATATGACTACTGGCAGGATCAACCAGATATCTGTCGGAGACGTACGTACAGCACACACCGGTCGGCGGAGGAAGGGTGTGTAAAAAGCCTCACTGCGACGGCCGCAGGGACCGACTGACGGGAGGGACGGACGGTTGTTCCACCCGTCCCTCACTCCGTCGACCTAGGACCGCCTGACAGGGGCCTCCTACACGCACCAGACGACCGACCGACCGATCGGGCTCGCTCGAGGAGGGATGGCAGCGCTCTGTGCAGAACGGATCCCAACGACCTCGGCGATGAATTTCACTGGGACTAGAGACAATTTGGCCTGCCGGCATGCCCTTCTCCGGAGGAGAACGCAGGGCCTTGAGGCACGATTCCTGCTTTCCATTTGCCGGTCACAAGCTCTTTGCGAGAGTCGGGCCACCAGCGAGACGTACTGTCGAGCTCTGCTATAAGCCTTAGATAAATCACCACGGACGGACCACGTTTCCTGATACGGACCAGACGAGCGCATCTCGGTGGAGGAGACGCCACAACGAACCGCACCCAATTCGCTCTACGGGGAAAGGCAGGCGAGCGTTTTCCGCAAGCCCGCGCTATTGCTCCGCCTGGCGGGACTGAGATCGCTTTACGAACAATGGTTGTAATTGAGTCGCGGCGGCGAGACAACTACCCCAGATCAAAAATTGACACAACATTGTCCTGAAACATTATAAAAGCGTAGTGTCATCGGGATTGTTCTGTCCTGAAAGTTCCAGCTCTCTAGATTTGCCGTGAAGTGTTTGAATTTGCAGAGTTTTTCCTAACTAACTAATAAGTATAGTCACATTAAAAGCTTTTAAAAAGATCAGGCTTAGTACAGGGCTCTCGCACTTTATTCTCGACAGCAGTATCTGCTATGGGACTAGATTTACATTTACTAGTATGATGTGATAAAGTAATCCATATCTATCTAATTTAAGCTCCTAGGAGATGCGTCTTTTTTCTTCTTCTTCTTTGTGTTCGGTTTCGTATGCTCGTTTTATGTCACCAGACGGGCTGCCTTCATGAAGTAACACGTCAGTCGCAGGTCCTCAATGGTTCCCCACAGTTTGCCTTGTATGTTTCTTTCCTCGGCCAGGTCTTCTCACGGGAGCCTTGGTGTAGTGGGCATGTTTGCAGGGTGTGTTCTGGAGTCTGGGGTCCTCTCTGACATGTGCATTGTGCAGTCTGTGCTGCTTTCATTTTATGCATGTGTGCATTTAGTCTGCAATAACCTGTTCTCAGGCCAAAATTTGTGGTATACTGTTTCCTATTCAGTCTATTTATTGGGTCATGTGGGTATTTGCTGTTTGTTCTCTCCATCCACTATTGTTTGTATTTTTTTTAGATGTGTGCCTTGACTTCTGGCAGTGACACTGGGTGGGTAAATTGTTCTCTTTGTCTTCCCTCCCTGGCCAGTCTGTCCGCCCATTCATTCCCAGGTATGCCGCAGTGAGCTGGAATCCACTGGAGGGTGATTTTATTGTGGTCTGAGAGTTTATTTAGCTGGCATATAAGTTCCCTTTCCATACTATCTCGTGGTTCTCTTTGTGTGGCCTGCAAAATGTCCATGCAGTCACAAAATACTATTCTGTCATGCTTTAACCCCTTTTCAGGCAATAGTTTGACTGCTATTTCCTGTTGCTCTGCTGTAAGATTTGTCGAGGGCTTCCCGGAATCACTTGTTTTCTATAAAAGTTCCATCCTGTAAAAGTACGACGGATCCCACCCCTCTTTTCCTCAATGCTTCCTCTGATGATCTAAGAGGATCATCACAAAGTGGTAATAACATTAAAGTGTCATTGGTCCATGTCCCTGCCTTGCTTATTTGACATCTACAGAGTTGCATTCTCAAACAATCAGCGATAAACCAACAACAAAAACCTAAAAAAATATGCTAGAATAAATGTTTAAATATCCATTTTAATATTTTCCTAAAGTCGAAAGTTTACATTTCATGCCTCTAATAACATTGATTATAAGGCCTCTATTTGTCTCTCTCTCTCTCTCTCTCTCTCTCTTCCCCCCCCCCCCCCCGCCCCCCGCCCAACCCTTCTCTCTCTCTCTTTCTCTTTGTTGTTTTCTCTATATTTCTATCGCTTTCTCTTCATATCTCTTGCTTTCTCCCTTCAGCTATCACTCCCTTTTTCTGTTCTCTCTTTTTTTTCTCTCTTTCTATATGGTTCTTTTTATTTCTTTTATTTATCATCTTCTGTCTCTCTTTTTCGCCTTCCCTTTTGCTCTCTTTTTTCTGTCTTTCTATTTCTCTCTCTCAATGTCTGTCTTTTTTTCTTTATGTCCCGTTGGATTTCTGTCTTTCTCTCTCTCTCTTTCTCTCTCTCTCTCTCTCTCTCTCTCTCGATCTCGCTCTCTATTTCTCCCTCACACACACACACACACACACACACACACAAACACACACATTCACACAAACACACACATTCACATAAACGTTACCTCATAAACAGTCACAAACGTTATTACATGTGCAAGCTATACTACCATTGAGTCAACCTTACTGAACTATAGTACATTTGTTACACTTTTCCAAACCTAATTATACAGTTCTCAAACTCACACAGATGATCACTAACAGCTGCTGAAATTCGCATGCATTTCCGTCTGTTTCTTACAACCAAAACAGCCAGAACATCTGGCTAATAATGGGGATAAACCACTAGCTAATTATTAATTGAACAGGTGTTTGATAATTAATACTACAGCACAATTTTTTGGAACACGATGAATACGGGAAAATAAATACCAGCTAATGATTACCGACTGATATTGTAAATACTTGCTAATGATAACTTGCAATTATAATAGGACAAAAAGCAGGTGGCAGGACCGTTTTATGTCCACCGTTTAACATTAGGCACATGCGTTAAAAGCCGCAGTAAACAAATGCTTTTTTCCCCATCGGATGTACAATTTAACAAGAACCTAGTCTGTAGATAAAATTCGAGAATAGTCTGTGAAATGGCAAATGGAGTTTAATATAGATAAATGTACAATCATTCCCATGGGTAGATCCAATATGGAACAAAGTTACAGAATAGGCGAGAACAATATTAGAATGATAGATAAGAAAAGGTACCTGGGGGTTATAATAGAGCATATAGGAAAAGTGAATGGGCGACCAGGTAACAGTGAACAAGGCAAATGCAATGTTAGGTATGATAAAAAGAAATATTAAACATAGGAGTAAGGAGGTGATTGTAAAACTGTATAAAGCATTAGTTAGACCTAGATTGAGTACTGTGTACCGTTGTGGAGTCCTTTTCGTAGAGGAGATTTATACATGCAGGAAAGGATAGAAAGAAGAGCGACAAAACTGATGGTGGGATTCCAGAATTACAGTTACGAGGAAAGGCCTACAGTGTTTAGAAAAGAGAATAATTTGAGGTGACTTAATACAGGTTTATAAAATAATCACAGGAAAGGTACAATTAGACTATAACATGTTTTTCAAAATACAACCACCAACGAGAACAAGAGTCCACAGATACAAATTAACTGAAGAAAGATCCAGATTGGATATAAGGAAATATTTTGTTAGTTAGAGAGTTGTGAATGCTTGGAATGCATTACCCCAGGAGGTAGTGAAGGCAGAGACAGTTAATGCATTTAAGAATAAATTGGATGTGCATAGTTTTTAGAGCAGGTTAATGATTGTCTACAGACTCTGATGAGTCTTATAAACCAGTATAAAAACGTTAAGTTAAGTTTACTGTGTGAAGACTGTAGAGAGAAGCAACCTCTATGTATCAGTATTATAAATCCTCTCGCTAGGTCTGAGCAATAAGAATAAAAATCGACGTAAAGATGATGATGGTGGCTAATGTTGGCCGAAGCCACTAGTGCTAAGTTAACTCTTGACAATGTAATGATGAAGTTGGTGGCTAATGTTGGTCGAAGCCACTAGTGCTAAGTTAACTCTTGACAATGTAATGATGAAGTTGGTGGCTAATGTTGGTCGAAGCCACTAGTGCTAAGTTAACTCTTGACAATGTAATGATGAAGTTGGTGGCTAATGTTGGTCGAAACCACTAGTGCTAAGTTAACTCTTGACAATGTAATGATGAAGTTGGTGGCTAATGTTGGTCGAAGCCACTAGTGTTAAGTTAACTCTTGACAATATAATGATGAAGTTGGTGGCTAATGTTGGTCGAAGCCACTAGTGCTTAGTTAATTCTTATGAAGAGGTTACAGTGGATCTTCCTATATGCCGAATCGTGCTAGAAAAGGTGGTTGTTGTTCAATGCGAAGCTTCTCAGTAAACTTACTACTATGGAGATTGCAGTGCTAATCGCTGGCCAGACTGATGTAATACAGACTGTATCCAGTAGCAGAACCGGAAAGTGTGGTGTGGTCTTGATAAGTATGTTTCACCTGACTCAGTGTACTCTTTACTGAACGTCTACTACATTGGACCAAACATACGAGGAACATATGACCACCATCAGTACCATTTCTTTTGTTGTTCAAGGTTTGACTGTAAGGGCCCCACCTTTATGGCGCGTGTTAGTGTGAGTGTGTATGAAAGGTTGTATATTAGTGCCATTTCTGGACAAACTATGGCGATACTAACAAAGACAGGATCACCACTGCTTTCTAGAGATATTTCCAAGTTGGTGTCTGAATGAGTACAAAGAAAATAGATTCCTGACTAAAAATTACTGGTTACAATACTGCAACATGATAAACGATAGTTTCTGTGTTCTGTAAATGATTTAATCTTTTAATTCTTTTCTAGCTGAATATACGTTTAGTTTTCTCTTTTGTTTTTACTGAACGAGTTTTTCACCTTGATTTTTATCCACTGAATGAGTTGAGTACCTTTTTTATAAACAAAAACAAAACAAAAAACAAAGCTACGGCAAAAAATAATAGAATCATTATCGAAATAGCATGAGATGGGGAAAACGCGACAATGCCATCAACTAAAACAAAGAAACCAGCTTGAGCGATATCCTTAAACTGGTGCAGCCAATAAAGCACACAAAATCATTGAAAGGTCGGGTATTTGCGAGCAGAAGATTCTCTCAATTTCTGGCGGACATGGGCATGATGGCTCGTAGAGACGCAGAGACAGGAAAGGAGAGAACACAGCTAAAGTCATTACATTTCCCATTTGCATGTAAAATACCCGACCCACCTAGCGAGGTCCCTATCCCAATTCTAAGATTGGAAGTTGAGAAGGGATCTCTCTGGATTGTTACTGAACTGTTTTTGGATATTCTTCTGGCATAAGTCACTTTAATAGGTATGCCGTCTAGTTAGGTATACTGTATGCAATATTTGAGGATTCCGTGACGAAGTGGTTAAGCCGTCGGCCTAGTGATCAGAGGGTGTGGGTTCGACTCAGGACTCCGCCGTCTTTTTCACGGGTACTTGATGCGGATTCCAATGCATCTCGTAGTCGCCCCCTAGTCGTCTTTTCCTTGACTTGCCACTAGGGTCGGGCGACTCAAGACGAGAGAGTGAGGATAAAAAGTAGCGAAGTTAATATTTAAAAAATAGCGCTAGCAGATAAATTATGCCACCATCGTCTACGATGGACGGCGGCCTTTACCTTTACCTTTTTATGAAATATTTGATATTTGATATACGGTACATCATTAAATGCGACGTGTACTCCAAAGGCAAAGTATAGATCTGTATTTAGATGTCATTTGGCTACCTGGCCTCGGACATCCAATGTCTGATTGGATACAAGGATTACAAGTTACAAGTTACTCCCATTGCTGGAGTCAGTCAGGATGATTTATAATACTGAGGAATAAAAGTAGTTCGTCACTCCAGTTGCCACGCAATTTGTAGGCTAGGTTACAATTTTACCCACGATACAAATAAAGTTTAATCTCGTGGAGGATGGGAATCCATGTCACCTTGGTCAAACGGTAGGTATCAAAATTGTTCTCGCATTTCTGCTTTATGCCAATTTTGTTCAAAATGTATCAGATCTTAGGCCAGGAAAAGCACTATTACTCATCTGGTGGTCTGAAAACGTAATCCCCTTCAAAGTACTCTGCTTGGGACTGTGCACATTTCTCCAAACGGTCCTTGGGACTGCGCACACTTCTCTAAACGGTCCTTGGGACTGCGCACACTTCACCAAACGGTCTTTGGGACTGCGCACACTTCTCTAAACGGTCCTTGGGACTGTGCACACTTCTCGAAACGGTCCTTGGGACTGCGCACACTTCTCCAAACGGTTCTTGGGACTGCGCACACTTCTCCAAACGGTCCTTGGGACTGCGCACACTTCTCTAAACGGTCCTTGGGACTGCGCACACTTCTCCAAACGGTTCTTGGGACTGCGCACACTTCTCCAAACGGTCCTTGGGACTGCGCACACTTCTCTAAACGGTCCTTGGGACTGCGTACACTTCTCCAAACGGTCCTTGGGACTGCGCACACTTCTCTAAACGGTCCTTGGGACTGCGCACACTTCTCCAAACGGTCCTTGGGACTGCGCACATTTCTCCCAGAGGTCCCGTCATTGTTGAAATAATCTCAGTTAGGGCGTATTTGGGCCGCCGCGTTCCACAAAATGTCTTCACGTAACTCAAATCGAGCCCCTTTCCGCGGTAATTACACCTTAGGGGACAATAAAAAAATCGCAAGGACCATGACCTCGTCATTTCGGCTTATTGCGTGCCTACCAGAACGTGGTCCGCTCAGCTCCGAGCGGCTATCTTTGAATCGGATGTACAACTCCTTAAGTCGTGGGGAGGTTAATTGTAACGTCCCCGGAAGCCTGTTGAATCATCCGAATGGTTCCCACTTGGTTATCATCAACCGGTTGGCAGTATGTGATGCAATATTGCTGTTCAAGTCTTTTACGTTAATTTGTGGCAAATGAAAATCCGACGGATGTTTACTATAATCATAGACTTACACTCTCTGCGAGCGGGAAAAAAGATGCACCCGTGAGCTTGAATGCCCCTTACACCGCTCGCCGGAGGACATCTTCGGTGCTCTGTTAGTTTCCGCCGGCAAAATTAAGGTCATATACATGTTGAACACACATTGAATATATTTATAATAGCTACAACAGGTAAAAACACTTCTACATCAGAAACCTGCATTGTAGGGAACGTGTTGGAGATTGCATTAAATGAGGTCACGGATTTGTATGAAGGATGGTTGTCCATTTCCCTTCCCCTCTGTCTTACCTTCCTAAATGTGCAAGCAGGTCCTCAGTTACAGCTATGTAGACTGAACTGTATTGATACGGATAAGTGGGTATTTATCATGAATCTGCCATTTATTTGGTTAAACAGATTGATATACACTGAAATAGTTAACTACGAAGTGTGTTCAAATGAAATCAGACCAAACTGCAACAAGTGAACAAACGTACGATGCGCATGGTGACGTCACTTCTGGTGTAGACAGCATATACCAACCGTCAAGTTTCCAAAATGTCATTATCCTCCGGCTCATAGTTTCCTCAGCAGATCGTTGAAAATATGGCGGGTGTGGCGCGGAATCCGTCCTTAGTTAATCAACTAGCGGTGATTCTGTTTCTAACAGCTGAAGGATGTTGACCAGCTGAATTTCATCGCATAATGCAGGCAGTGAATGGGGACAAATGTGTGGCGAAGACAACAGTGAAAAACTGGACAACGATGTTTACAAAAGAACGTGAGTTAACGAAAGATCTTCCGATACCAGGTCAGCGCATATTGTTGCGTTAACTCACGTCCTTAGATTTAACCGGAAGGATTTCCTGCTTAGCTAGCTAGGCTCGTGCAGCTTATTACTCCGCCTCGGAGGGTAGTTAACCAATGTGCAAGTTCATCTTAATAGACTCAAATATTAGAGCAAAGTAGATCGCTGTCTGTTAGGCTGCTATGCTGCTCTTTACAATTCATCGAACAATAGCTTGTGTTATGTCATGTCACACAGTTATTCGCCTCTTACGACATTCTCTCTGTGGGTCAGTGGTGCTATTCTTATTCTCGCAATACACAAAAGAGCAACAGAAAAAGATGAATGAATGACATTATAAACAGAGGGATACTCTGAGAGGCAACAGTCAGTCAATAGTAACCAACCATTGCAGTTCATTCTAAAAGAAGGGATCAAGATGCTGAGCAGCGCGTGAGCTGCAGTGATCAGCGACTCATAGCTGACTGCTAGTGGCAGGGCCAGCGAACCAAAGCTGCCAAGACCCTTCTACACCTCCACGCGGTGATCCTGGATAACAGGCTGCAGCAGAGCAGACTGGCCAAGGAGAAGGGATCGAAGAGGGAATGCTAACCCGGTACTCAAAAAATGGTTACTGAAGTCGGATGTGTTGGACCGAAAGGTGCAAGTATCGCAGTTAAGCTGTAAACTACGACACAACGCATTCCGTTCTCTTAACTAAATTTTGCTACTTAAGCCCTTTCAGGGTTTAGTAGCGGGAGATTGAGAATGAACGAAGCCAAGCCATATTAAAAGAAAAAGCAGACGACAACAATGAAAGAGAAATTCAACGCTAAAAGTTAGAATATAATATTAAATGATGGACAGGAACACGACTTTTAGATAAGACCATCAAGGCAAGAGGAATAATATGCTGAAGACTAACTGTAACTGACAAAGTCGATAAGTATGTGGCAACGATTTGAACATGTCATTCATGTCGCAACAGCTAACTAAGAGAAGAATGCGTGTGGATATAAATCTCGTCACGTGGATAAGTGTGCGTGTGGCTATAAATCTCTTCACATGAAGCGTGTGCGGATGGTAACAAATCTTGTCACATGGATAAGTGTGCGTGGGGTTAGAAATCTTGTCACATGAAGAGTGTGCGTGGGTTAGAAATCTTGTCACATGAAGAGTGTGCGCGTGACTAGGAAACGCATCATACGAAGTGTGTGCGCGGGGCTAGGCAACACTTCACATGGATAAGAGTGCGTGTGGCTAGAAATCTCAACACATGAAGAAGTATGCGTTATATCAAATAAGACCAATTCTTACGGAAACCTCAACTGCACGGGCGCAGTAAGCGAGGGGGTCTGCTGGTTTGGCCAAGGATGGATTATGCACTATTGTGTTGTATAAACTATGCGACATTCTATTTCATTTGCTTCACTACCGTTTCTCGCTTGTCAGCTTAATTCATAGCCATCCCCCATCCCTCCATCTCCCCCACCCTCCCTCATCCACAAATGCGTCGGTTGTAATATAAATGTGACGACCAGGTCGGACTTCACCAGCAATTTCAGGGAACTTTTATCGACACTAATGCAACGCTTTACGAGAGAAATACTTCACCCCGCAAGCAAGCAAATATCCCTTACAGAAAGTCCGTTTGCCCCCCCCCTCCTCAATTAGCCCCCATCTCCCCCTCCCAATCCCCACTCCCATCAAAATAAAACAAAAGGCATGCAACACCACCCTGTTCTATGACTGTATACTCTGTGAGAACATACACCACTTTGCATCTAACCTATGGACATGAATGCGACACCAAGAGTCTGCTACCTATAGTAATCACAAAGCAGGATGTTGCTGCCACCTAACGTCTGCTGTCTACATCATCATCATGTAGCATGTCCTGTGTAGAACGTCGCTCTCATCACAGTCTGTCTGAAAGAAACTCGTTATCTTGCTAAAACTCCAGCCTCTGCCACAGTCATACTCAGGCATTCCTGGATATCTGGGTGCCATTGTCTTCTTGGTCTACCACTTCCTCTTTTACATGGCACCATACCTTCCATCACCGTCCTCTCAAGACCGTTGTGTCTCTTGATGTGACCAAAGTATTTGCATTTTGTAGCCAAAATGGAATTGATAAACCAGTTCTCCTCTGTGCTCAACTCTTGCCGAATGTCTGCATTTGATTTTTGTCTCTGTCCAGAGTATTCTGAGGATCTTTCTATAACATTTTGACTCGAAGGATTCAATTCTTTGTCTGGAAGTTTTGGTAATCGTCCATTATTCATAGCCATAAGCTGCCACAGGAAAAACACAGGCTCTCAAGACTTTTACTTTTATCGTTTTGTTAGTGCTCTGCCATAATTTCTTCAGGCTGTTCAGTCTCTGAATTGCCATAGCTAGTCTTCTTATGATTTCTTTCGAGCAGTCGCCAATTTTTGTCAATTATGGAGCCCAGATATTCAAAATGTGTGACCTGATCTTTTTCCTCACCACCCACTGTAAATTTATGCTGACATTGTGTTTTGTAGGTGGTCATTATCTTTGTTTTATTTATGTTTTATATACAGGTTTTGATCTTTACTATGTCCATTTACGGCTGAAAGTAGCTGCTCTAGCCCTTCTGCACTTCTTGATAGAATCACGGTGGCATCTGCGTATCGTAACTCTGGAATCTCGTACCCCCCAATCGTTAATGGGTCGAAACTTTCAATGTTCACGTCTTCTCGAACATTTCTCATTATACATTCCGCATATATGTTGTACAGATACGGTGAGAGGATACATCCCTTTTGTACTCCCTTTTGTACTGCAAACCAATCTGATGTTTGCCCAGATACTCGGACAGCGGCTTGTTGATCTTGGTATAATGTTTAAAAGAGATGGACAATGTGCAAAGGAAACCCCATTTCCTTCATGATTCTCCACATATTTTGATGTTCTCTCTGTCTGTCCTAAAACCTGCCTGGACTTCGTGAATTTCAGATTCAAACCTTTTCTCTATTCTTCTTAATAGGATTCGCAAGAGTATCTTTCTAGCGTGGCTGATCAGCTCGATAGATCGGTAGTTCGTGCACAGCTTCAGGTTGCCTTTTTTGGGGAGGGGAATATAAATTGATTTCTTCCATGCTTCTGGCCACTCTGCATTGTGCCATATCTGTTTAGACAGCTTGTGATAGACTCGAGCACTTGCCTCCTCTCCTGCTTGTATTACCTCTGCTTGGATATCATCGCATCCTGGGGACTTTCCCTGTTCAGGCTTTTAATTGCCGAGCGTACTTCTTCCAATGTTGGTTCAGGTTCTTTCTCATCCTTTGGTAGGATTGTAACTGAGCGCTTTGTGCTATATCTCCATACATGATTTCGCAGAACTGTCTCCATCTGTTCAGTTTACCTACAGTAATCACAAAGCTGGATCTTGCTTCCATCTAACGTCTGCTACATACAGTAATCACAAAGCTGGATTTTGCTGCCCCCTAACGTCTGCTACATACAGTAATCAAAAAGCTGGATCTTGCTGCCATCTAATGACATCTTCAGAAACTGCCGACTACATTTTTCAGCTATACTTTTTTGTGATCTACAAATTGATTTGCTCTTGAAATATTGACTTTTCTGGAAATAAACAACACATTCGATGTAATAAAGATAAAGAGAACACATTCAATGTTACAGAGATAAACAGAACACATTCAATGTTAGAGATAAAGAGAACACATTCACTGTTATAGATATAAACAAAGCACATTCAACGCTAGCGAGGTAAACAGGACACATTCAATGCTATATAAATAAACAGAGCACATTCAATGTGATAAGAGATAAACATAGGATATTCAATGTGATAGAGATAAACATAACACATTCAATGTTATAAAGATAAACAGACCACAGTCAAAGTTATAGAGATAAGCAGAATACGTTCAATGTTTCTAAACAGAAATTACGATCAGAAATAACATAATTAACAACAACACATCATCATAATTGTTTGATCAGTCAAGCTATTGTGACATAAAAGTAAATTGTAAATCTGATTAAAGAGGGTGACAGTAGCTAAGTTGTAGGGTGCTCGCTTGTCAGGAAACGAAAGCCCGAAAAGGTGCATGTTCGAGTCACGCAAGTTTGAAGCACCTCTCGGTCTCGAGTGAGTTGAGATCGACGCCTACTGCTATCAGAAATGGAGTGCAAACGATGATGTCCCACGAAGACGCTGTAAACATAACAGATTCATTGGCAGTTGAATATCGATAAGAGCAGAATGTTAGTCGCTATTAGAACAAACATTCTAGCGGAAAAATAATGTCTGCCCAGTACTAGCCTGCAGGAAGGCCGACAAGAGGCAGTCCATCTATCAATGCAAAAACACAACATGCCAATCATCCCTTTTAACTGCACACTCGATGTAATTATATACCAAAAAGACCTCTATATCCCACGGGTAGAAGAAGAGTTGTGAGAGTTTAGATCAGCTGCTTCTACACATCGATTGTTAGCTACAGTTGATCTCCAGCGTCTTCTATGCATGTCTGTCAATGTTCCTCTGATTGTGTTTTGCCCGTGCAATTTTGTTTGTTTTGTTTTTGTGAGGTTTCCGAAAGTTTAACATGTTGGTTTCCTGATCAGAAAGTCACACTGTCAAAATCTCAATAAGACAGATTACTTTTTCTACTGGAGGTAAAATAAAAACCAAGCAGGCACACTACAAGACGACTGCTTGAACGAGCGGCCTATATTCACCGGCCCTTTAAATTGTAATTGTGAACTCCAGCATATGAGAAACGACCTCGTAATGATATGTGATTTGCTTTTTTTTTTATAGTTCTGTCGTTATTTTTGTGGCAAAAATATGTTAACTGTCGTTCATTAATTCGCTGTTCATCGCTCTCATTCTCTCAGCCTCGTTATTTGTGTTATTTTCTTTTCACGGGTTGCCGCACATTCCTGTTTATATTCACATTTCCAGGGTTTCAATTATGTCTTCCAACTCTTTATTTTCGTCCATATTTCCCCGCTGACGCACAAACTGCCAGAACACTGTTATAATTCTACCAGGACATTTTACTTACTTAGTCGCTCCTCCTCTACTGTGGGGTGTAGAGGTACCAGGACATTTTAACTACCTAAATTTAACAAATGGAGAGGTTGAAATATCACTAACAGAGAATGGTCCAAGTGAAGATCGATCACATAACAAGCACTAAAATAGAAAATAAGAATCACCCATAACTGCGTCACAACACAGTTAAACTTTAGATTTAATAATAGGTAGAATGAAAAGATAAGTACACCATTTCATTACCATCTTTATTGTTAATATTAATTTGATATTTTCATTTGTGGCATCATTAAGCGGAATGATGGTCTTTTTTTGTAGAAACGTTAATTTTGTTTTGTATCTGTACCCTTGTATAAAATGATTCATAGCTCTTGATGATGTTACCGACCAACGAATGAAAGCAAGGCAAGACGGCTAGACTGTGATAAATTGTAAGATAACATTGAAGTGATTGACGGGAAGTTGTTCCACAGAGTGCAATGCCGATGTCAGAGACAAGGCACGCTAATATCTATTACTAGAGACCTGCGATACAGGACTGCAATAATAAGTCTGCACCGATAAGAGTAATGTGCTTTTAAATACGCAGTGCCAGAACAAATTGCATTTATCGAACTTTGGCCCAATTCAGTCAAAGGCGATCAGAGGATGGCAGAGATGGAAAGTACTGAGCGGATTAATACCATCGCATGGAGAAATTCAACGTGAGAATTTAGAAATATCACTTCGGATCTGTGAGAGCTTGATTGCCTATTTTGGGCGCTAATTTATATATTCAACAGGACTGGGTTAGCTACCCGACTGATACACCCTCCAAACTACCCAGCTGTAAATGGATATTTGGTTTACAGTTAAGAAAGATGGGGCGGCCAGAATGGAATTTGTCATTTCAAAACCTCACCCGACCATCACCTCTCACCACATTTCAGGGCCGAAATAAACTGAGACGTATTACAATTTGCCTACCAACACATCATTCGTTATGGCAATGTCTGCTAATAGACTACCTTGGTCTGATTTTTTTAGCAAGGACTGAAACTTATGTTCAGATGATTACCTACCTGTCCATGTTGGCACGGCACAGCAAGAAGAATTCTCAGACATCTGACAAAATCAGACGATGACAGGTCACAATACGAGCGATGTATTTGAAGCGGATAACAGACTCTTACCTACGGTTAGCTTGGTTAAAACAGCACACTCCTTGACGGTAACTATCATTAAGTTATTTGGAGAGAAGAATGAAAACGTGTTTGTCTTCTCTTATCACTTTAGCGATTGTGATAACATCTACAGTGGGTGTTCAGAACTTCCGAGCGTTTCATGACATATGAATTTCCCATATTTTCCCCCTCGTGCACCTATTTGACATCGCTAGAACAGCTCTAATAAACTTGTGTTTGTTGCTGTCATTATTCTTAGGTTTCTTTGTGTTCTACGCCTGGAGACCCATTGCATTCTTTTTAAGTATTAATCTGTTTGGAGCTGTTTTCCTAGCCTTTGGCTGTCCCTTTCCTATCTGTAAGGGAGTAGTAATTTATTGTCAGAAGTGTCTTTCCCTGAAAAGCTATCTAACTGGGCTATCGAGTCTGTCCTACCTGGAAAATAGATTCTTACAATGAAGTACAGCGTAGTTTGTCCAACAAATAAGACCGTTACATATGAAAGGTCGCTACTATCTGTTACTTCAGGGAGTCATAGGCTCGACTTGGACAGTTTTATTATGGATCAATGGTTTGACGAGCACGTAACACATATAGCTACACGACAGTTTCATTATGGATCAAAGGTTTGACGCACAAGTTATAAATATAGCAACACGACAGTTTTGTTATGGATCAATGGTTTGAGCACAAGTTACAAATATAGCAACACGACAGTTTAATTATGGATCAACGGTTTGACGCACAAGTTACAAATATAGCAACACGACAGTTTTATTATGGATCAACCGTATGAGGCACACGGTACAAATATAACAACACGACAGTTTAATTATGGATCAACCGTTTTAGGCACAAGTAACAAATATAGCAACACGGCAGTTTTATTATGGATCAAAGGTTTGACGCACAAGTTACAAATATAGCTACACAACAGTTTTTCTCTGAATATATTTTTGTAACCTGGCAATCGTATTCTCCATCTCTTATAAATGATGTATTCAGGGTCATATGTGTTAGACACGTTTCGCTCAACGACATAAAATCGAACCATCAAAGTCATCAGTTGTTTTTTTTCGTTTGACAAATATGTGATTCCTCCACCAGGCGACATGTGCCACTCATTCGGCCTCCAGTGCCCCCATCTTAAACGAAACATATATCAGCGATTGGGGAGCATTAGCATTAAGGATACATTTGTTTACATTATAGTTTTTCTTTGAGCGATGTACCGATGGCTTAAGCGTGCCTGCACTTTTCTGTCGTTAATGGCAGTGGTTAACGCTGTTCCTTACCTCCCTCGTATCACAATGTTAACCTGCAGTCCTCTCTCTCCTTGTATTTTTCTTTAACTCTGTTTTCCTGTTGTTACTAAGTCCAGGCAAGATCTAAGATATATTGTGCCCAATAAGATCTCGCTCTCTTGTAGTAATCGGGTGGACATAAAGATTCGAAAAAATGAATCGAAAAAATGTAGATTAAGCAAAAGTTTACACGAAAAATTACATTTTATTACTACTGCTTTATGTTAACTGTCAACAAACTACAACAGTACAAAGTAATAAAGAATTATTTTTCTATTTGATCTACTTTATCTTTGGTCTTTTGTTAATGTTGACAAATTTGTCAGCGACCATCACGATTTTTGACGTCTTTTAGGGGCACAAACAACCTTGGTCAATGGCTGACAAAGGGGTCAGCGACCATCTTATTTACGTCTTTTAGTGACACAATCAAGCTGTTGCTACTTCTCCTGGTCTGACACTTCTTCTTCTTCTTCTGCGTTAAGGCTTTTTGGTCATGCTAGATTTGTATTCTCGTCGCTACGACGAAGTCCACAGTACTCGCCAGGTCCAGGTGGCAGCCCAAAACTTCTGCGCCACGTCGGCTCCCTCTGGTTAGATTTGACATCGTAGGTCTCTGTGTGCTGTGAAGTCTTGTATAATGTGTTACGGGGTCTGGACTCCGATTCAACATTGGAGTCACTTGTGTGTGATATCTTGAAGAAATATAGGTGGCCCAATAGTCTGTTCTCATGTGAAAGATTGTGATTTATTGGTGTATGTGGAGTTGGTAGATTGGGTCAGGTCTAGATGGGCTAGCTGTGGTCTAGAGGTAAAGCACTCGCCTCTCAAAGCGATGAACGGAAACTGCGTCGGTTCGAGCCCCGCATGCTTCAAGCGACCCTGGTCTCAAAGGAAGTGGGGCCAGAGTACCTGCATCTTGAATTACCTGTTGTCGTCTTGACTTATATTATGCCACTGACCCAAAGTAATTCGGGACCAGAGAGGGAGGTCGATGATCAGCGCAGCCTCTTTCTCACTATAATCCAAATACAGAACAAGTTGCATCATGAAGACAAATCCGTCATATGATATCGCCATCATCGCTTGCGTTGGGCAACTAGTTTTGTTGTAATGTTAGGTAGAACACAAACCACTACCCCTGTGTAGATCTATTTCAGCTCTGACTTTCAGAAAAATGAACGGTATGAACACTGGCATTTCCTGTACCTTGCTTGTTGAGCATATTTCTCTTCTGTCATCTCAGATGCGCCTCCCTACTTTAACTTAACTGCCCATTTGAAATACGTTTGCAAAACGACATCTCAAAGACTGTTTTTGTTTCTGTTCTAATCGCATATGATTTGCCGAAGTATAGCGCTATTGCCTACATAATACTGAAGAGCTGCTTTTGACGAAAATGTATATTATATGCTGATTTTTTTCATTTTCTAGAATACTGTCTGTATTTTACTATTCTGTGCTTCTTTTAGTTCTGAAATGCATCTTCTAGTTGCTGTAAATAATTTGCGTGCATGCGTATTTTCTACTTGGCATTTACCCTATTCAATGTGAATGATGTTCTTTATAGAAGATTATTATACAACTGTTTTTTTGCTCTTCATGCTTAGTCTTGTCGTGTCGTATCCATCCACTACTTCACATGTCGCTTCCTGCTAGTAGAATCAAATCATTTTAATCGGGTTAGTTTTTAGATATAGTAAGCGAATGTTTAGGTCAATCAACAGTAATCGATGAACGAAATATAGATTGGTGAACCGAGACACTCATTGGTGAACGAAATATGAGCTATTGAATAACAACAATGATCGGTTACGAAATATGAGATGTTGAAACAAGACGGTGATCGATGAACGAAATATGAGATGTTGAAACAAGACAGTGATCGATGAACGAAATATGAGATGTTGAACCAAGACGATGATCGATGAACGAAATATGTGCTGTTGAAACAAGACGGTGATCGATGAACGAAATATGAGCTGTTGAAACAAGACGGTGATCGATGAACGAAATATGAGCTGTTGAAACAAGACGGTGATCGATGAACGAAATATGAGCTGTTGAAACAAGACGGCGATCGATGAACGAAATATGAGCTGTTGAAACAAGACGGTGATCGATGAACGAAATATGAGCTGTTGAAACAAGACGGTGATCGATGAACGAAATAGAAGCCGTTGAAACAAGACGGTGATCGATGAACGAAATATGAGCTGTTGAAACAAGACGGTGATCGATGAACGAAATATGAGCTGTTGAAACAAGACGGTGATCGATGAACGAAATATGAGCTGTTGAAACAAGACGGTGATCGATGAACGAAATAGAAGCCGTTGAAACAAGACGGTGATCGATGAACGAAATATGAGCTGTTGAAACAAGACGGTGATCGATAAACGAAATATGAGCTGTTGAAACAAGACGGTGATCGATGAACGAAATATGAGCTGTTGAAACAAGACGGCGATCGATGAACGAAATATGAGCTGTTGAAACAAGACGGTGATCGATGAACGAAATATGAGCTGTTGAAACAAGACGGTGATCGATGAACGAAATAGAAGCCGTTGAAACAAGACGGTGATCGATGAACGAAATATGAGCTGTTGAAACAAGACGGTGATCGATAAACGAAATATGAGCTGTTGAAACAAGACGGTGATCGATGAACGAAATATGAGATGTTGAAACAAGACGGTGATCGATGAACGAAATATGAGCTGTTGAAACAAGACGGTGATCGATGAACGAAACGAAATATAAGCATTGAAACAAGACGGTGATCGATGAACGAAATATGAGCTGTTGAATTAAGACGGCGATCGATTATCGGAACATTGGCTGATGAACTAAAGACCTCACTTGAGTGTAGTCGAGGATAAATAAAAAGGAAAACATCAACATTCCAATCCTGCTGTACAAGGCGTCTAGGAAGTGTTGGGATCGGCTTAATCAAACTCATTGTTACAGAAGTCGCAACTACAAGGTCTCACGAAAATGCGTTAGTAAGGGCTACCTGTGAGGGGGGGGGGGGGGGGGAGCGGGGAATCAAGTAGTTTGAAGTCGGTATACGCATTGATCTTCCTACGTGTTGTACGGAACAACAAACACGCTAGAAGAAGAAGTAGAAGACGAAGAAGATGATGATGAAGAAGAAGAAGAAGCAGTAAAGAACTGACAACTTGACTAAGAAATAAGCTCATCAGGACGCTTAAATGAAGCTTATGACAAAAAACTGAACAGATTAACACACTGATCATCTGAAGTTGTGCTCAATTGAAATATTTATTTCTGATCTAAAACAAGGGTCAATCAATTTTAAAAAATAATTTCAAAATAGATGTAAGTGATTGATAAACTAACAAACAAAGCAATGAAAACAATCGCAAACACATGAGATGAGTCAAAAAGTATCCTTAATATTTAATAATATGTCATTTTAAAGTTACTTTTAAACTCATCCTCATTTTTTAAGCGCTTGAAAACATACACCAATAAAAATGAAAGAAAACAAGGTAAAAATCAGTCAGGATTCGAACCGCTGACCTCCATGTGACGATAGTTTTTTTCTAAAAGGATAGACATGTTAGTTATGAGGTTAGACTAACTAATCGCCGCTTACTCGTGTCTTTCTGTAGTCATGCATCATTTATGCCTAAAATACGAATACTTCTTCACGTATTCAATATCAAGAAACCTTCTAGAAGTATTCAATAACAAGAAAATCACCGTTGAAAGTTTGATATGTAGTTGAACAGGTAAATATATGTTCAGTTAAAGAGAATAAACAGTTTATATTTTCTAGGAATAGAAAGGTGGGTTTTTGGTTGTTGTTTGTTTTTTCTAACTTTAATGGTATGGTTCCGGATGTTTAACGAAATGCAAGCTGTTAGTTAAGAAATCTATTTCTGCTTTAAAACGCCTAATTACACGCACAAGGTTATCTTTGTCAGCATTTTATAGAAAGAGAAGAGTTAGAAAATACTTAGATATCATATTCAATTACTGGGAAATGAATCAGATGAAGGCAAGACTAGACATTAGGCAGTTTAACGTAGTGGCAAGAAAGAGAGTCCCAAAAATATATAATGGAACTTGCGTTTTAATTAGAACTCTCAGGGGAAGATAATAATGTGAAGGCTAAATAATCCTAGTCGAAAGGTCGATGGGAGAAGAGGCCAGGGTAGTTGGAATCTCGTGGACGGATACCAAGAAGACGGTACAAAAATGGCAATCAGCTAAGAGCATCATCTACAAATTTATGTTGAAATGGAAGATGGCGAATGAAGTCATGTCGTGGACGAGAGTCAACATTGGGCCTAGCAAACATCACTAGGGTCTTTAAGTTGTCCGCCATTGCCAACCACCTATCGGCATGGTGAGTGATGATGTTATGTATATGCAGAGAACATGTGTAAATAATTGTCATTTATTTCTATTACATAAAATGGTTGGCACCGAGGGGAAAGGAAGAGAATCAATGAAACCTTCATAGTATGTAGTGAAGAGCGACTAAAGGGCATACGTAAGAATGGCATTCTCATCGTGTAAAACAAATTGCTACAGGAATTTTAGAAAAATATAAAGATATCGAAGCTGTTGTGGTCAAAAGTCGATTTAAAAAATAAGAAAATAATTGCTCTTTTCGATAAAAAAAACATCTTCAGGTAAGGGCAATTACCTGTGTATATATATTCCTACAGAAATTATCACTGCAAGAGCGTTTTAAAGTGATATGATTCAGGATTTATGTAAGGTGTTAACTGCATCAATGGCTTAATTAATACTTCACTTGCAACGATTGGCGGATAGCAAAATGATTGTACGAGTAAGGTTTTTTTGTATATAATATTTGCTAAATGTTACAAAAAGTAGAATATATAACATATACATCCATGTTCACAAGTGTACATTTGGGCAGGTTACGCGGATTTGTGGGATATTGTTAATGGAGGGACATCATTCGTGAACTTTTGGGAAAATGAGACTAACGTACGGTCAGGTAAAATATAATATGTTGGTCAGGGTGAAGCGAAATATACTGATCAGACTATATTGGTCAGGGTCAAACAAAACAAACTTATCAAACTATGATAGCCAGGGTCAAGCAAAACATACTGGTCTGACTATGTTAGTCAGGGTCAAGCAAAACATACTGATCAGATTGAGTTAGTCAGTGTCAAACAAAACACACTCATCAGACTATGTTAGGGTCAAACAAGACATACTCATCAGACTTTGTAAATCAGGGACAAGCAAAGCATACTAATCTGACTATATTAGCCAGGGTAAAGTAAAATATACTAATCTGACTATGTTAGCCAGGGTAAAATAAAATATACTAATCTGACTGTTAGCCAGGGTAAAGTAAAATATACTAATCTGACTATGTTATCTAGGGTAAAGTAAAATATATTAATCTGACTATATTAGCCAGGGTAAAGTAAAATATAATAATCTGACTATGTTAGCCAGGGTAAAGCAAAACATACTAATCTGACTATGTTAGCCAAGGTAAAGTAAAATATACTAATCTGACTATGTTAGCCAGGGTAAAGTAAAATATACTAATCTGACTATATTAGCCAGGATCAAGTAAAATATACTAATCTGACTATGTTAGCCAGGGTAAAGTAAAATATACTAATCTGACTATGTTAGCCAGGGTAAAGTAAAATATACTAATCTGACTATATTAGCCAGGATCAAGTAAAATATACTAATCTGACTATGTTAGCCAGGGTAAAGTAAAATATACTAATCTGACTATATTAGCCAGGATCAAGTAAAATATACTAATCTGACTATGTTAGCCAGGGTAAAGTAAAATATACTAATCTGACTATGTTAGCCATGGTAAAGTAAAATATACTAATCTGACTATATTAGCCAGGATCAAGTAAAATATACTAATCTGACTATGTTAGCCACGGTAAAGTAAAATATACTAATCTGACTATATTAGCCAGGATCAAGTAAAATATACGGTTTATGTTGTTGCTGAATGTCCACAATGAATATGGTTACTGTTTTGGCGCCCTGAATAGGGCGTTAGGTGGTGGATTGCAGTAACTTTCCTCACAAGCGTGAGGATGGAGGTGGACCGGAGCCCTCCAGGCAGTTCTGCTATGCTTGGCTTCCTCTACGCGTCGCTCACTACTACGGGGTTCGCGTTAATCCCTACCTCTTTAGCCAGACTACCATGACAATTTATATAGGTAAGTTTAATGAGGCGGCGTGCATTACACTAAAGCCAGGAGGACCCCGGTCCACCTACGGAAGTACCTTTCGGGACAGGACAAGAGCCAATACAACATGCCACCAAAGAAAGTCTTCAAGAATAGAAAACTTAAGAAAGAATTATATTATCAAGAACCATTAAACACAATCATGAGTCTGTGTGCCTAGACAAGGAAACTTTGGTAATCTGAAGGTATGAAAAACAAATAATAGTAATTGTCCAACCTCCACATTTGTTGAAGTATAGGTCTAACTCTGCATGTAACGCTCCAGTCGACCCAGTTGTAAACGGGCACCAGAGCTGCGGCTAGTGAAGAATAAAGCATAGAGGAAGGGACCTAACCATCTTATCTAATGCACGCTGTGGCTTAGTACAATCAAGTCTTCAGCACTTCACCTCTGACTGCAGTTTAGGTTGTGGAACTTTAATTTATTTAATGTTTTCAGAAAAGCCTTATTCGAAGTCATTTGCCATGTGGTTGCATAGCAATAGTTTTTACATGATGAGGTTGCCAACCCCATGCACATCCTTCTTCAATCGCCGCTTACAGCACGAAAAGGAAGGAAACAACTTCCGTTTTATGTTTGCCCTGAAGTTAGTGGATTGTTAATAACGAAGCAAAACTATAGTAAAAACAAATATTCTACTAAGGCTCGGAAAACACATATACATAGCAACAACAAAACAGAATAAGCATTTGAGACCCATGCAATTTGAACATGGTCCGCCCACTTGACAACCTCGGCTCGCTGCATTCAACAGAGGCTGTTACTGTCTGGTTTGGACAAATATAGACATGTAGGACAACAACAGAAAATAAATGAGAACAATTGACTCGTGGGAAATACACTCAAATGTATAGATGATGTAGATGGTCATTTCCCCTAGTGGGTATCAGAGAAGGAAAGAATGGGACAACCTTACCTTCAAAAAGGGTCGGAAAAGGAAACTAAAAAGGGATGTAAATTGATTGTCTGTAGAGCCTACCACTACAATGGCATAGACAAATGGTTTGGTACATGTTTTTTGTGAGACTGTAGTATTTGGCATGTGTTTCGTATCAGGTAAAAAAAAAAACAAAGAACGAAAATTAACATTTAGAAGATCATAAGATTAGCAAGGAGAAGTAAAAAAACAGTAAATAAGTTACCTTTTAAATGCTGGTAATCTCTTCTTGGCTGATAAAATCCAACAGGAATAACCTTGACTGAGAAGGAGTGTGTTCATTTTCATTGGACAAATAAAAGCAAATCAAGGAACTACTTGCACAAAATATATTCCTATCCATTGTTAGATTACAACTAGACAACAAAAATAACTTTAAGAAAACATTACAGCTGTGAGCTCACATCATTACATTACTCCCACCAGCACTGCAGTTAATCAGAAATTGAGGCACAACGAAACAGAAACGTCGTGTTGGATATAAAACTTACGTTAATAAAAGTGAATATCCTTATTTAATATTGAAGAAACAAATATGTAACTATATTTACACAATACAAACAATACCTTAATAAACATATACCACACGCAGGAGAAAAAACGAGTAGAAAACAGTGAGGTAATGTTACAGATAACAGAGGTGTATTTGTGAGTATGGGCTTACAACCTAGTTCCTCTCTTCTTCGGCGTGAACGCCAATTTTAGCTGGTGTTCTAGTGGTGGCACCAGCTCTCGGCTCACTTTGCGTCTCGCCTGTTCATACTACCAGGCCTGAGTTGCTTTCTACAGCCGTCCAGGTCTCTCTCATACTGGTCAGCTCAAGTAAGGATTAGTTTCAGGGGCAGCTGCTGCTTTGCGAATTTTGAAACGTCTCTCTAATCTTTGCTGTTGTCGACGTGTCTATGACAGCTGTGGGTGTCAGTCTTGTGGAGAAATGAGCTGCCACGGGAGATTCTTTCATTAAAGGAATCGTTGCGTGACGCCAGGAGAAGAAAGGAATATTAAACGGTTTCTGATTACCTGAAGTTCGTTGTCTTTTAAAACGACACAAGAGCTTTCGAGTGTACAACAAAGCTATCTATAATGACCGGGTTGACCTTGTTTTCAATTTGATGATTTGTCAACAACTAACTAACCAACCGTAGAACACTGCTTCCCATGTTTGTTTATGCTGAACAGAATATGTAATCAAAGTATCGTTCAGATTTCTCAAAGTAGTTTAAAATAAAACAGATGGACACCTTACTGACCCAGTCATGAACGGACAAAATTAGGTAATTTAATAGCAGCAAGCAATGCGTTCATAGACCGACCTACACTTAGCGTCGTGTGCAGTTTCTGTGCGTTTATTTCACAGTTCTTCGGTCTTTCTGCTAACATAATTGTGTAGTTCACTACACTTTTGGCACAGATCAAGAATAACACGAGCCATACTAAGCAAGTGCAATCGTCAAACACACTCAAACCGATCGCTTCTTTCCCGTGCAGCTAAGGCGGAGAAGCAGTTAGACTATTTTTCTTCTTCTGCGTTCGTTCTCAATCTCCTGCTACTAAGCCCTGAACAGAGTTTTGCAAGTAGCAGGATGTAGTCCAGAGAACGGTATGCGTTGTGTCGCTAGTTTACAGTTTGACTACGATATTTGCACCTTTCGGTCCGACACATCCGTCTTTGGCAGAGTTAGACTATTATAACTCATGAACTAATTTACTTGTGTAATTGGTAACTGTACATTCGGCTCAAATCACAAGAACAAAGAAAATTGTTGTAGTGGTTTATCCTGTTGCTGTAATACCTATCATTCGTTGTTGAACTCGTGAGATTCAAAGCAAGCACAAAAAGTTCTAAGATTATCGAGGTTAGAAAGTGATGAGAGAACAATCTTATTTATTCTCCTACATTAATAAATGCATTACGTATGATCATGTTATACAAACATGGTAGGTGTATGACTGCTGCCAGGTAACAGAGATACCAGAAATAGGCTCTTATTTTGTGGCTTTACTTCTTGCGACTTACTAAATCAGGGGGAAAGTAGCTGGCTTATACAGCAGTTAGAAGATTGCTCGTTTCATCTGTCAATTATTCTTTTACGTGCATAGAGTGCACTCGGGCCCTATGAGTTTATCGTTCATCTACAAAAAGACTAGGCGCTTGTTCTCACCTTCCTTGGGAATAGGGTCACCTGAAACTTGCAGATTTCGAACGCCTTTTGTTTTGTGCTTTCCATTGTTTTGTTTTTCAAGAAGCGATCGTCTTACCTCTCTGCTAAACGAATGAGGTTGTTATAAAAAATACCCCATAATATATATATATATATATTTATATATATATATATATATATATATATATATATATATATATATATGTATATATATATAATAAAAATATTAATAATGCCCGTTGCGCCGATCGACAACCACCATGTCCAACTGCTGAGGCTATGCGCATGCGTAGCGTGTCGACCGAAATCCTAACAGAAACCCCAGTTGAAACCGTGTACTCCGCAGTCTTAGGATGAGGGTCTCGAGGAATGTGTTAGACCAATGTTTGTGTTAAGCTTTCCGTGTCTGTCCGTGTCAAACTCCTGTGTCCACGTGCCATGCCGCCGCTGCTTCTTCCTGTGGCCACCTGTTGGTCAGCGTAACCCTCGCTGTGCTTAGAATACGAGGTTGGGAGAGGTATTGTGTAACCTTCGGTGGAGGAAGGAGTGGACAGGAGAAAGTTGGCTTCAGTCCGAGCAGAAATGTCCTTTAGTAATGATAATTTAAACTGAATTATGGTTTGCAGTTAAGCGGAACGTTGAACTCCGTCAAGGGCTGGTTTCCCACGGCTTGACCCAGGCATGAAAGGCAGCAAAATGCAGCATAACAAACAGGATAACCGATCAAAAACACATCAAATCCACAGAATACAGTCCCTGATACCACCTGGTGTAGGAGTTGCAAAATATAATCCGGACAGGAATCACCACACATCGGAAAACTCGGCACAATCACCGGAGAGTCGAGAGCGCAGCCATTAAGGCGTGGTCATCTTACTTTTCTCCATATATGTATATATACACACACATATATATATATATATATATATATATATATATATATATATATATATATATATACATACATATACATATATCACTGCCTTATACATAACACTAAATGACATCTTTATATTATATTCAATATTATAATACATAATTATATTAATTAATGCATACTGATATTAAACCCAATATTGTAAAACACCATTATATTAGACTTTTACAATGCACCATTATACAGGCCCCAACATTATAGTCCACTCTTATTTTAGACCCAACATTATTATCGGCCTGCAGTGTCTAGAAAAGAGAAGAATTTGTGGTGACTTAATACAGGTTTATAAGATGATCAGAGGAATGGATAAATTAGAATATAATAAGTTTTTTTAAAATACAGCCATCCACAAGAACAATAGGGCATAGCTACAAGTTGACTTAAGAGAGATCCAGATTAGATATTAGGAAATATTTATTTAGTCAGAGAGTGGTGAATGCTTGGAATGCATTGCCACTGGAGGTATTGAAGGCAGGAACAGTTAATGCAATTAATAATATATTGTATGCGCATAGCTTTTAGAGCAAGGTGATGTAAATTAAGCTGGTTGTAAACAGACGCTGCTGTGTTTTCTAAACCAGTATAAAGACGTTACGTTAAGTTAATTATAGTGCACTAGTATATTAGTCCCAACATTATAGTGCACCATTATATTAGCCCCAACATTTTAGTGCACTATTATATTAGTCCCAACATTATAGTACACAACTACATTACTCCCAACATTATAGTGCACCATTAAATTAGCCCCAACATGATAGTGCACCATTATATTAGCCCCAACATTATAGTGCACCATTAAATTAGCCCCAACATGATAGTGCACCATTATATTAGTCCCAACATTATAGTGCACCATTATATTAGCCCCAACATTATAGTGCACCATTATATTAAACCAACTGTTACAATACTACATTATGTTTTCAAAACTAAGTACTCCACCAAACATTGACTAAAAAGAAAGTTTTCCAACAAGTGTGGAGCAAAGAAAGCAAATATGGCCATCAACAATAGGTGTGATTTAGGCCAACACGATATTTGGCAGCATTGATGTGGCCTAGGCCAATATTGATGTGACAGCAGGCAGTATTGATGCGGCAGTAGGCAAAATTGATGTTACAGTAGGACATATTTACGTAACAGCGCGCTAGATTGATGCGACAGCTGAAGATATTGATTTTCAGAACAGGCAAAATTGATATGACGAAAAGCAGATTGATGCCAATGAATCAATCAAAGCCTCTTGATCACGATGTATAGACCATTGACCACATTTCGCCAGCATGTCCGATCCTGGCCCATTCTTTCTGCTCCTATCCAGGTGTAACCATTTAATCGTAGCAAATTGATGAAACAGCAGGCAATATTGATGGAGCAGCATGCAACACAAGACCTATATGCTGCCTAGAGAACAAAAAGGAACACCTGACAAAAATTTTGTTGAGAATCATCTCTTTATCTGTTCAATGATGGTGCAAGAAAGGGTGTATAAGAAGTTATAATAGAATCTATTCATCTGCGCAATACGCTTCTGTAAGTTGTTATTGTTGTTTCCCTAGCTATTGGTGTCTGAGTATTTACTCACGACGAATGTTCTCTTGTAAACAGTTTGCAATGGCTCTTCTGGCATCCAAAGTTTTAATGCAGATTGTGGACTTTGGTCATTTTCGCTGTTGTACATGTACAGTTTATGTCGTCTATGTATACTCGTCTCTACGGGATCAAAATATTGATCCCCACTTTGTTAGTCAAACTTCAGTAAGAGACATCTTCATTTTCGTTTCTAGTTTCGTTGATGGTTGGTTTCATAATTTGGTGCGTCCCGTTATCTACTACTTTTTTCCAATGCCCAGCAAAACGAGTTAATCACATGTGTTTACCTAAATCATATATGGGGTATTGGTTTTTGGGCTTTCCTCCAAACCTAGATGACTGCTATCACAATCTGTCAGACAGATCTCACTTTCATAACATGTAAATTGACTTATCAAGGAGGTCAACTCCCAAATATAAATATTTTGACTTCCCATATGCCGCCCGTGTGTTTATAAACGCGTCGTATCATTAAATCTCAGAACAGGGCTAATAGCATTGTGCTGCAATATTTCACCTTATATTTATATAGAGCTTCATTTTCAGTAATTATATCGTGTATAATACATATGTTCTGCCCAGTGTCTTAATCAGTGATCAGGTCACAAAATGAAAAGGTATATACTTAAAAATAGTCTGAAAGGCTCAATGCTATGTAAAAATTCCAGGCATGCCTGCTGGCAAGGAGTGCAGAGGATCGAATACCCGATAAGACATATGTTATTTTTCTGTTAGGGGTGAAATAAATAAACATAGTCAGCACACGATGTGACGAGAGCAGTGGCGAAGCGACCTTTAGTTCTCAGCCCAAAAAACCCCTGAAGACCCCAGCAATTGAAATAAAGTCGTACGGCCGTTTAAACAAGGCAAATTCCTTGAATCAAACAACAGCAGCTTAAAATTATTCACATTTTAAAAGACATTGACCTGATTGGTGCAACAAACATGCGAAACCATATTTACGAGTATAATAAATGCTATCATATGGATCAAATCTATGTAATAGAGCTAGTGTAGAAACGCAGATTTATAACTTGTTTAAAAGGACTATCTGTATTTTGAGCCATACAAACAAGATTCTAGTATTAATATTTTTAGCCCTTTCGTCACACTTCTACATGAATACGTTTCTACGACCGCAGTTGACTTTCTTAGACGAAAATGTGTGAAAAAGCAGGTTTGTATTTTTCTACAGATGTTACTCTGGCAAGGCTGTTAATTAAATCTGTCAAGCAGCATAACCATAAACTCTTGCTTTTTGCGACATGCGAACCAGGTTGTAATGAATCTATTACCTTGTCCAGAGTAACGGGCACATGTAGTGGTGGTATGGCGGGGGGGGGGGGGGGTGGTATTTTGACGGTGGCGAGGACTAAGATTAACATATAAAGTTAGCTTAAATATTTGTATTTCAACCGGAACGGTGGAGCGGAGTTTGGTGGAGCGTGAAGCCTAGTCGACAGTGAGCTTGGATTTGGATTACAACCGCAACAAATGTTCGAAATCACAACGGACAGAAAAAATAACAGTGCGTTGGTTCGTTTCTGGTATGACCTCTCCTCTAGTCGACCAAGCTGTATATTGGTACCTGACGTATGGGTTGGGGAAGGTATAAACAGCAAGGAAGGGAACTGACCACCCCTCCTCACATAGGCTGCGGCTTAGTCCACGAAGAGTTATCTTCATCCCCGACGGCAATTGTTGCCATGGGAACCACCTTGACCTCTTTACCGGAGCGACTGCTAGCCAAAATCAGTAGGGTAACGTTCTTTCCTAGCAATGTCGTTAGATGCAACTGAAGAAGGTTGTGCATGACGCTTGCAACACATCTTAAAAACGATCGCTTTGAAACCGCACTGCAAATGTTTGCAAATCTGTTTGCTATAAAAGATGATTAGAGTAAGCCAAATACAGTATCGGGCCTATGCTTCAACAAAATCATCAGAATCAGACCTCACTGACAGCTGGTTATGGTAAGCCGAATACAATGTTAGGTCTATAACTCAACAAATGAATGGAATCATACTTCTCTAAAAGCTGCTTAGGGTTAAACCAAATATGGTGTTGGACCTATGCTTCAACACCTGGAGCGAAAGAGCATGGGCGTATCAAGTATCAACTAAGCTTTTATTAAATGAAGTGTTTTTCTTGTATCCATATCGTTTCCGTTAAATCATACACCTGCCATTATTGATAGTTCTTTCAAACACCCAGCGGTAAAGCACTGTTTTTGCTTAACATCAATTGTTTCTACAGAAATTTGTTTTACATTATGTGGTTGCTAGCTAGCTCCTCATTCAATCTTGTTTAATCGGGCCTTACAACAAACTTGAAGAAGATTAGAACGATTCTACTCTTGTATTCCAAGTATCAATACATGTCAATACTAAATATAATAACTATGTTTATGGTTCATTAGGGTCTTTAGTTTTCCATTTCTGAAAATTAGCTACAGATGATGTATGCAAAGAGTATATGTTAGGAAAAAGCGCTAGTTATTTAAATTACAAGTGTGTCCAACAATTTTAAAAAGTGGGTTGAAAAACCAAATACAAAAAAGATTTAACCTTATCAGTGGTAAAAAAGGAAAAGATCTCAGTTCATTATAAATCAACCTTCAAAGCTATTATTACGCTTCTATTTATTAATCACATTGCTTGGTTTATTAAACAGGACGCATCCAGATCAGTAACCAGTTCTAAGTTGAACTTCAACGCGTCTCTTATTTCTCTTGTAATGTCCCTACGACCACCAAGGTTGTGCGACAAACAAGAGTAAGGTCGGCGTTATGTCACATTTTTTTCAGGCAGAAATAGTAAAAATCAAGCCTTTGATGTTATTTGGGATATATAAAAAGTATGTGTCTTCGCTGCAAAGTATCTTCAGAGTTCTAAAGTACTCAATGCGATAAAAAGAACATTCGTTCTTGGTTTATTAGACATGACGCATCCAGATCAGTAACTAGTTTTATATTGAATTTCAACAGCAGTGAATCTCTAACGTCTCTCATTTCTCGTGCAATCATGGTGCAATCTGATATACTTTTTCTTATCCATTACTTGATGTTATCTTTCGAATTATCGAGAAGGTCTTCTCTGACACGTTTGTTAACCACTTCTTCTTTCACTGTGAATTTCAGCCAGCTTTTATTTCTCTGAATGTGGTGGACATATTTGAACTTCCTGACTCTATTTTCGTGCATCAATTCAGTTTTCACTTCTAATTGTCTGGGACCTCCGTAATTGTCAACTGCTCTGTCAGCGAGATTGCTCTACATTCTTAAATATTTCCACATTTTTAGGGCCTCATTTTCGACTTCCAACTTTATTAATTGTGTTATTCACACTTAGCAAGACAGCAAAATATAATTTCTTGCTGGCGTTTTCATTTATTTTGTTTAATATCACACATTGGCTCTTAATATTTATCTTCATACATTGACTATAAACACTTGTATTTTCATTTACTTAAAAGTAATTAAAAGCCAGACAGTTTCGAAAAAAATGTTCGAACAAATTAATGAGGAATCTTACATTTGTATAAATTAATTTGAACATCATGCTAGGTGACATTGTATTTATGACAAGACTGCCTGGTTGGAGGAGCTCATCCTTACAGAATATATTGATAGTTCATGGCATACATATTGATGGTATCACAGCAATGTATAGACATTCAAAATAATACTGCTAACTAAAATGAAAAGTAGACAAGTAGGTTTCAGTGGACATAAGCCCAGGAAGGAGGGCGTAGAAAATCGTATAGCAGCACCAAAGATTGATTTTAAGAGAAGATGTGGAAGACAGAGAAGATAACAGATACTTGATGGTATGGAAAACTGGATGTAAAAACAGAGATCATCAGAAGTGCTGAATTGCTCAAAAGATAGATGGATGTGGACGATACGTGTATTGAGTGGTGGTACTCTGGATGACAAAAATAGGTACATGTCAACTTTTACGAATGCCGTAAAAGACAATGAAGGATGGTTTTGCTTGGTGCTGACCTCATCCGCAAGCAAACCTTATCATTATAATAATCCACTAAGAAAACTCTAATACATGCTTCCTGTAATACTGTAAAGTGTAGAGGACAACTTTAGTTAAAACATAGACTTCACACTGAAGTGAACATGTGAATAACTGTAAATACGGTAAAACATGCTTCGTTTAAAGTGGGCAAGTTGCAGCAGTGATCTTTGCTTCACATTGGAGCAAATAGGTGAATGATGAATTTAACTCGAACTAACAGTTATGAGGAAAGACTCAGAAAAACCGGCCTACAGTGTCTAGAAGAGAGAAGAATTTGTGGTGACTTAATACAGGTTTATAAGATGATCAGAGAAATGGATAAACTAGACTATAACAAGTTTTTTTTTTAAATGCAGCCACCCACAACAACAAGAGGGCATAGCTACAAGTTGACTAAAGAGATGTCCAGATTAGATATTAGGAAATATATTTTTAGTCAGAGAGTGGTGAATGCTTGGAATGCTTTGCCAGAGGAGGTAGTGGAGGCAGTTAATGCATTTAAGAATAAAGTGGATGCGCATAGCTTTCAGAGCAAGGTGAAGTAAATGAAACTGGTTGTATACAGACTCTGCAGGGTTTTCTAAACCAGTATAAAGACGTTAAGTTAAGTTAAGTTAACACAAAATATGGTGACATGGCGTACATTATATTTAAAGACTTCCATCGTTTACCTCTTTCATTCCGTCATAGATATAGTCTTCCTGTTTGCTAGTTTTTTGGGGTGTTTATTTTTCTTCTCAAAGCTATGCATTCTTGTGGCAGGGAAAGGCAGTTTTATCATGGATAAGGCATTTTGTTTTTATTTCACGTGGTATTGTTAATTTCACAATCACTGGAGAACTTATTCTCAGCAAACCCCTTTATACTTTTCGACCCACGTTGTCTTGTAGAAGAACGTAAAAGTGGGTGATTGCATTTAGAGACGCAGTGTTTTTTACAGCTGCACAAGAGTTAGGCGTGAACGTCTACTATGTTTATGGGTCATTCTATCTCATATGTCAGAGAAGTCTATATATTGTTGAATGGTATACACCTTCTCAAAATCAGAGAAGTCTGTATAATGTTGAAAGGTGTACTCTTTGGCAAAACAGAGAAGTCTGTATAATCTTGAAAGGTATACACCTTCGCAAAATCAGAGAAGTCTGTATAATGTTGAAAGGTGTACATCTTCGCAAAATCAGAGAAGTCTGTGTAATGTTGGAAATATACCTTCGCAAAAATAAGGTTGAAACCATAATAAACAACAAAATCCTGTATTGAGAAACGATATCATACAAGATCGTCATTAACTGTCCCGTTAGTTCTGGACAAGATTTAAAAAAACGGTAAAACAGACTATTTAAGACAAAATAAGCCAAAACATTACCGGAACCAAGTTTAAAACATAAATAAGTGTGCACAAACAAATACTTGCTACATAAACACATATTAATAATTCACGCATGAATGACTAAAGTAAGAAATACTCAACATACAAAGAGGAGTCAGAAAGTAAGCTTAATGTATGTTTATTAGCTCAGTACACCATCTGCTTATATTATTTCTCAATTGTCCATCTGTATTTCCATCGTCTGCGGGAGATAATTGGTTGGTTGATCGAATCACGTAATGTCGTCATAAGTGGGTCAAAGTAAAGTTTTGTGCTAGGCACTACAACACGATGCACTGCACAGAATAATTATGAAAGATGTACCTGGGACAATTAGACAGTTCTGAATTTATGAAAAAGCGTATGTTAAGATAGGGCTAGAGAAAGGGGGTTGAGAATGGGAGAGGTCGAGTTGAACGAGGGCGTGGAAAGATATGAGTTGTGATCTAATTTGCTTTTAACTCGACGCTTGACCCGGGTCACTACAATATGTTGCGCTGCATCGGATAATTATGAAAGTTGTTAACTCAGTTCTTAAAATGCAACAAGCATTGACGAGATGAGATGGATGAATAATTCACGAGTGGTTTGAGGAAGTGGGAAATAGATAACTTGTTGGTGGTAGACGAGTTGAATGAATGTGTAAATTTGAGAATTAAATGGTGAATAGATGGGTGAGTTCGTAATGGGTTAAGAGTGCAATGGTGGTGTGGCGGAGAAACTTTAATTGTAAAACTGTTGTTTCTTTTAAACTGTTTGTTCGACTAGCGGGTAGATAATCTGCACGAATCTGCTAGTATTTAAGTAATCTGCAGGCTAATTTTCTGGAACTCAAGGAAGAAATTAGTACCTATGGATGAAACTACGAACGAAGATTACAAAACTGCAATCCATGACCGATAGAAGAGACTGCAGAGCCCAGCTGCAGTCAGAGAAACTCCGGAGACTGACCGACCATCCAATGCACCAGAGACTAAACAATTTGGGAAATGGGAAACTAAAGCGGAGAAACTTTGCAGAAATAGCCAAAGCAAAGATGCACGAAGATCCCATAAACGCACTAACAACACCAAAACCCATCACTACTGTACGAAAACCTACCTGGAGGCAGGATATATTTCTAGAGGTGGTAGAAAATATACCAGGTATTGGAAAAAAAACGGCCAGACTGAAAAAGAAAGGAGAGATACTACCCTAAGCTTTATATCGGAAAACTACCCAAGCATGGGCTGGACCCATGCATACACCGACGGTTCTGTAACAACCACTACACAGAACGGAGGGGCAGTAGCATTCCTGAACCTACCAAAATGGCAGAATAATAACACTGTCATTCGCTACTGGTAAGTACACAAGCAATTTCAGAGCGGAGGCAGAGGCACTGAGGGCGGCAGTGGAAGAAATGGTGACACATAAAGAAAATGAAAGCCATATAGTCCTGCTTACAGATGCTCTCGCCGAAGTCACAGCGCTAAAAAGCCAGAAAAACACTGAGCTCAATGACTTAAGAGCAGCACTCTGCAAACTGTGCCAACAGTCCGCACCAAAAAGGGTAGTGGTACAGTGGGTCCCATCACACTGCAACATCCAAGGCAACGAGGAGGCAGACAGACTGGCAAAAGAAGGTGCATTACTACCACAAACAGATACTAGTATGACGTACGAAGAGTCAAAACGGCTTATCAAAACCAGATACATGACCAAATGGGAAACCGAACATACTGGTTACACCAAAAACGATGCCTATTACCAGTTGAACCGAAGAGAGCAGTTCGTTGTCTTCAGACTTCGCACTGGCCACAATAGACTGAGGTACCACCTATTCAACAAATTGAAGATAGGTGGTACCGACGAATGCCCGTGCGGTACCGGTAAAATGACCGCTGAACATCTGCTGCAGAACTGCACGACATACGAGGATCAGAGAGAGCAGATGTGGCCATCACCAGTGGAACTGCAAGACATGCTCTATGGCAGTGGCGACAGCCTCAGGATGACCGCCGATTTTTTCGAAAAAATAATGGTTACTGTCTGACTGCGTACGAAGAAGAAGAAGAAACTACGAACGGCGCTTCTAAAGTAATGCCTCCTATTTTATTTCATGAAAATCATAACAGATACAATGATTATAATAACACTATTTGATAGCGCAATGTCTTTTCTTCACGAAACTATTTATCAACATAGTCACCATACTTGGCTACACATTTTCTCAATTGATGAACAAGAGCATACATGTCGCGCTCGTAAAAATCTGCACCAGTGGAGGTGACCCACTGTTTCACACTTACTATAATGGCGTCGTTGCTAGCAAAATGTTGCCCATACAGTCCATCTTTTATTGACCTAAACAGATGGAAGACAGAAGGTGCCAAATCCGGACTATACGGTAAGTGTGGTAGGACAGTTCACCAAAGACTGACAATGTGTTGAATGGTCTTAAAACTGGAATGCGGACTGACGTTATCGTGTTGCAAAAGACACGTTGTCTACTTCTCTGGCCTGACCCTGTAAATCCGATATTTAGCTTAGTCAGCATTGCAATATAATGGTTATAGTTGATGGTTTGTCTAGGTTCCAGGAAATTAAGAAGGACTATCCCTTTCCTATACCAAAAAACATTTCACATCCCTTTACCCGCTGATGGGTGCTTCTTTAACTTTTTCCTCGATGGGGAATTTCTATGTCGCCACTCCATGGACTGCCGTTTTGATTCAGGGTCATAGTGGTAGCACCATGTCTAATCACCGGTGATGATGCGCTCCAGGAAACTGTCACCTTCTACCTCGTTATGGTTAAAGAGGTTATGACAAACTTGCTTGTATTGTTATTTTTGTTCCTGTGTGAGCATTCGTGGGACCCACCTGGTACAAACAGTGTGATATTCCAACGTTGCCCCCATCGTTTCTAACGCATTGATGCCCATACCCAGCTCCGTAGACAGTTTCATGGTGAATGAGTTTATCGAGATGTTCTTCATTTCGTGGTGGGACAACTGCGCATAGACGTCCGTGGCTTGTCCTTCGTGTCGCTTTCACTACTGCTGAAATGCACAGTCCACTGCCTCACTATGTTCATATCGACTATTTGGTCTCCGTATACGTTCAGCAAGCGTCGAGGAATGTCAATTGGTGCATCTTTTTTTGCATGGAAGAATTCAATGACAAACCGCTGTTTATAACCCACTTTCTGGACTGACGTCATTTTGTCAGACTGTTCCACTACTGGTTCCTGTCGGACGGAAACAACATTTTACGGATATTGCTAGTAGTATCAGGGGATGAAAATGGTATCCAGCGATCAAAGTGTAACTCAAGAATAACAGTAGTACCGAGACATGAATGTAGTACCAAGGATGAGAAGAGTACGCAATGGCACAAAAAGAACCCAGGGATGAAAGTAGTACCCAGGAATGAAAGTAGTAACAAAAGATGAAAGTAGTAACAAAAGATGAAAGTAGTACCCATGGGATGAAAGTATTACCAACAAATGAGAATAGTAAACAAGTATGAAATTAATATCGAAAAATAAAGGCAGTAGTAAGAGAAGAAAATAGTATCAATTTCAGAGAATAGTACAAAGGGATGAAAGTAGTGCCCATGGATGAAAGTAGCACCCAAGAATGAAAGTAATGCCAAAGGATTAAAGTAGTACGCGGTGACGAATGTAGTATCCATTGGTGAAAATAGTACCAGGGGATGAAAGTAGTACCCAAGGGTTTAAGTAGTACCCAGAGATGAAAATAGCACTCAGGGTTGAAAGTAATACCAGCAGATCAAATTAGTATCCAAGAAGGAAATTAGTAGCCAGTCATGAAAGTAGTAACTAAGAATGTAAGCAGTACCTAGAGATAAAAGAAATACCAAGGGATGAAAGTAGTGCCAGTGGTATGAAAGCAGTACTAATTGATGAGAAAAGTACCCAGGGATGAAGGTAGTACCAGAGAATGAAAGTAGTACCTAGTGGTGGGAATGTAGTATCCAAGAATGAATGTAGCACCCAAAGATGAATGTATTACTCACAAACTAAAAAGCCCTCTATTGATACGTCCGGTCTAATATTGAAAGGGTGCTGGAAATAGACCCTCGGAAGACAGGTCAGTTTTACCCTACTAATGACAGGGCGTTGCTACGGTAATCCTGCTCAACTCGAGAGCAGCCGCAGACATTTGGATGACGTACTGGGCTGATAAGCCAACGGCGCGAGGCTACAAGGTGAGGGATTACGGCCGAACGCCTCTAAGCCAAAATCCCGCCCAAAAGCTCAGCACGATTGCAAATGAGGCTTCGACATGGTGGGGACCTGGGGCTCCCGCTCCAGCCCCGCCCGGTCGAGCCGCAGAATGAGGTCTCTGCCGTCCGCCGATCAAAGCGGGCGGGAAGCTGCTCGATATTCACCCCACACGGCGACGAGGTATGAAACCATTTGTAGAAGACTTAGTTCTCGGTCGGGGTGCCCTAAGCAGAAGATCAGCTACCTCACTGCGAACTGCTGAGACTAAACCCTTGACCATGAGATATGTCCGCACACCAGGCGAACAACATCTCCGTGCAATGACCAGGCTTGTCCCCTGGTCAAATGCAATATTTCGAGAGGAATCACAGGTCGCTGACATTCGGTCCACGTGCTTGGCTGATAAGCTACCATCTGAGGGTCTACGGCCGAACGCCTTTAAGCCAGAATCCCGCCCTAAATCTCAGCACCGCTGGGATGGGAGGCTACGACATTGCTGGGGCTTGCGTCTCAGCCCGGCCCGGTCGAGCCGCAGAAATGCACCTGGTAAAATGCACTCCTGCCTCGCTCTTTGCCTTTGTCTGCTATCAGTCATCCCAATGGACGCAGAAGAGATGCAGTCCAGCGGACATTGCACCTCCTGCCCTATTGTGACAACCTCCCGGGTGGCGGGGAATGCTAGGCGTACCATCACTGCAGATGAGCCGAGAAAATAAAGGGAGCAAAGAGATACCTCACTCACATGCATATGCTACGTTTCTGGCAGGACGTGACGATCCTGGGACAAAGTCACACTGGACTGCCTCTCTTCCGGGATAGTACAAACTAGTACATAGTCCATCATATCATTGCCAAACCCTATAGACAC